>JABCKS010000052.1:0-55735 GCA_018851325.1 Termitomyces sp. DKA19
CTTGATGTCTGCTGCATTGATGGTGTCTATTGGTTTGGTATTGAAAAGAAATGATACAGTAACAGATGGGGTAAAGACAGAGATATTGGCAGTTGATTTTGGTAGAATGCTACTCCTCTTTTGACAGTTTCAAATAGTGGTGGTGTCAACCTCCTTCCATGCAGTATCTGCCAATCATATAGTCTTGAGAACATTAAGATCATAGATCTGAGCAGGATAGATATCACAATCATAGCAATTAATAGCCTGATTGATAAAATGGGCATAATAATAAGCCTTCAAACAATAAATAATCTTAGTATCAGCTAGCTAGACATGAGCTGTAAGATTTAGTTTGAAGTTTTTGACAATGATATTTGTAAAACTATCTAGAGGAATATGAGCACTAAAATTATTCTGTAACAAAAGAATATGGCATCTATTATATTGTAATTTGGCATTCTAATCATACAACCACTTCTAATACAGAACTGTTGTCATCCAAGCCTTTTCATTGCTTCTTTAGTAGAATCTGAGCTGAGCTCCACTCTTCTTCTGGAAAGTCTATAAATGTTCAGCCTTTTGAATAATAATCAGTGGAAGCTTCTCTGTGTCTGTAGCATTAGTCATAAATGTTAAAGTTAATTGTTTTTTGTCTCTTTTAATACTAGACTTCTGTTTTATTATAAGAACACAATCACATAGCATCCTACATTTGTATAAGCTATTGTTCATCAGAATTGCAAGACATTTATATCTAGAACAGCCCAATCTTATCCATGTTGAAAATATCTTTTAATTGAAATCTATGTCTTGCAATCAACTTCTAAATACATAAGTATTCAGCTTCAACATTCTAGGAATCTGCAGAACTAGCTTCTCTATAATGCTTGAAATTTCTAAGACTACAACAATTCTTAAACCAATCTAGCCACCCATTACTGCAGCCTATCCTCTCATCAGCTGGAATTCCAGCAAGATCAGCAAATTAGTTCCATTTGACTTTAAGTACCTCCTCAGTAAGATCAATGCCATCATACATTGCTTTGTAAACCTACAACTTGAGCATTTCATTGACTTCAAGGTTCTCACTTAGCTTTTCCTGCTTTGCATTCCCTATTTATTGACTTAACTTATATTTATGATGTCATTCCAAGATTTTGATCTTCTGTTTTAATGTAGCATTTTCCTTTTTAGTAAAAACTGGCTTCTTTTCCTGCTTCTCTGCATGGGGCTGGAGATTGCAATTCTCAGGACCTGTCAAGTTATTAATATCCCAGCTCTAGAATTTTGTAATTATAGCACTTTCTCTGTAAATCAACTTTTGTTTGTAAACTTCCAAGCTCCTTCAGTCATCCAACAATACTTTTCTGGTATGAATCCAGTTGGGCCAACCCAGTATCATAGTCCAAAGCTTTTTCAAGAAGCTCTATAACTCTTTTTCATCAACTAGGTTTCCATCACAGTCTAGCCACAACTCATCAGTATCTGGGATTTTCTCCTTCCTTAAGATTTGTGTGAGAATATCTTGTTTGTGTGGCTCTATTTCTGACTTGAGATGCGAGATACCTGCTTTGATGATTTTGAGAGGATTCTCTGGCATTCTAGTGTTAGAAAGGCAGAAATCAATTATTTCTCAATTATTCATGTTTTTTTCGGTCATATCATTAATAATTAATATCTATTTGCTCACAATCTGAGTCGGAGAAAACTATTTATCCATCTCAAATCTAGACTTTTCGGATAAAATATCGGTTATGACTCCCTCCTGGGACCCATTGATCATCGGGTATCGGAGGTTTCCTCAATTTCCCCGCAAACCAAGTTGGTGGACACCAAAGACCCATCGGCTTGAAGGGGTTATCAGTTATAAGGGGTATCGGTTATAAGAGGTTCGACTGTACCTCTTTCAATTCTTCGGAAAATTATATATAAGACACTACAAGTATACCAAAGGGTTTGGCATAACTCAAATTTTGCACAACCCTGGAGAATCCATTTCACCGAGCTCTGGTAGATTACGAAACTTGCTCTGATTTCACACTTCTGGAATTTCTACACTTCAACAAATTCAATTTTCTACAAAATAAGTATAGAGACTTCTTTAAAGATACTATGGTTCAACTACTATTTTTTTCCCTAGGAGTCGGAGAGTGAGCGGTACGAGTTGTAGAATATAAATTTTACATAGCGAACCGTTTTCACATCGAGTAACATGTCAGTATCTTCTCCCATTCTGCGCATGAATCGGAGATCGAACTCTAATTAAAGTACTATACAGTTTACATAAGCGGCACGCGCACGATTCTCATTCACAAAACAATTACGCTGTGAAAATCGCCGTTGCCAACGCAGTGAGGAGTAAATTTTGCCTCTATTCTGTACCACTTTTGATTAATCACAGGCTCTTTACGAGATCCGCTTTCCAATATGACACACGACGCTGTTTGGTTCTCTCGCCCCAGGAAGTTCGGAAAGGGCAGTCGTCAATGGTGAGTTGCGATTCTCCATCTTTTAAAACTTATCTTAATGAGAGCTCGCGTGTTTCTGAATTATAGCCGGCTTTGTGCCCATCAGGCTGGTCTTGTCCGTAAATACGGTCTCGATCTTTGCCGTCAATGCTTCCGTGAGAAGGCGTCTGCTATCGGTTTCACGAAGGTGAGTATTTCCGAGAAAACCTTTTACTTCTGCGTGACGACAATGCAACTTCAGAACCGGTGAAAAGCCGTCGACGCATATCGCATCCTGTCCATTTCCCTGTCCTCTACATTACGTAGTCCCTTTGTTATGGAAGTTGTGCTATGTCCAGACGATTTCAACTTTGGGAACTACTATATTGACACTGCGTGTGAAACACTTGACACTCCAACGTATTCAATGCGAATGTCGATTTACTAGCTTGAGGCTCGTCATAATTTAAAGGATTTTGAGTGATATTTTCCGCCAATCATTCATTACCTTTCTGTTCTTTTCGTGTTTCATGCCAAATTAATAAATAAATTGATCGCGGTTAGGAGACAAACATGTTGCGTTCACCTATCCAATCTTCCCCCTTAAGCTGTTTACAAACAATTACATGTCAATTGATCTATGTTATGATTGAATAATCCGCGTTTCTAATTATCGATTGACTTTATTACAGCTTCAGGTTGAACAACTACAGAATGACAGACGAATAGTGCTGCAAGGGGGATACTATAAGACAGACAACCGAGTTAGGTGCTTGAGAAATAACCTGTACAAATGAGTAGCGGGCAGATAAAAAGTGGTTGGGACAGGAAAGCAGGAAAAGCAATGGTAGTGTGAAGATGCCGGTTGCAGAATACAATGCGGGAGGAAGGTGTTGTGTGCGTATGAAAGATAGATTCAGGTTGTGGCGCCAATGGATTAGATAATACGTCATGGTCGGGGAAAAAGACGAGCATGATGGAATGATTCAAGAGGCTGCGATAGAGTAGATTTTGGAGGTATCGGACGCGGGGTCGAGGATTAGAGAAAGATTAAATCCATACCGGAAATAATTCTTGAAGATGGCGGGACCTGGACATCGCCTTGTATTTACATTCCATAGCCCTGGAAGTTTCTTTGGTAGGGATCGGCCAGAGATGTAGCAGATACACCAGTGCCTGCGAAAGTGAAAGGAGAACCGGAGAACCCGCCTCCGTGAGAGAGCGAAGAGAGGCCGCTTTGGTTATGGCTAGAGTTACTTTGTAATACATAACCGTCAATCGACTGCGGTTGCAGACCATGCAATTGAGAGCCAGCAAGGTGCTGATTGAAAGATGTCGGACCTTGCGTCATGGAGTACAGACCACTTTGACCGGCATAGATATCAGCCAGAGGGTTGGATTGATGGTTTGGATGACGACCTCCTCCGTGATGGCTACCCACCCCTTGATTTCCAAAACCGAGACCACTCATAGTAGGCTGGACATGATATCCTCCATAATTATCCAAGTGTTCGCGTTGCAATTTGTTTTGAATGCGCTTGCCATATGGGGTGTTACGAATTAATGGAAGAATTGGGCGGATGCCATCCACTAGAAGTACGCGCTGTCCAGGTTCAGCGTAGTCCAGAGCGGTCTATGCATGATATGCAGTGGTCAAGAACGATGTCATATGAAAAGGATGAATTGCAAACCTGTACACAATAATTCCCATAAGAGTCACGAAGTAACTTCTCCAGACGAGTACGATTCAAAAGCTCATCGATAAGGAGCTTACGTGTGTTGTGTTCTGCGACACGAATACACTAATGGACAATGTAGGATTTCTCGAATCATAAAAAGCAAGGAGAGACTTAGCGAACCTTCTCAATGACATTAGAACTGAATTTTTGAACAGAAAGTGCGCAAACATTGCCAGTAAATTGGCGAATCACAGCGTCACTGAAACGACTATCGTTCAGGTCGAGAATATATTGCACAACCTGTGTACAAATGTAAGTCCGGCTTTGTACATGAAAGAAGAAATACACACATAGTTTCCATAAGGATCCTGGACGAGGTTAAGAGCGTTATACGTAATTTCAGTCACGAGTTGGACACGTTGATGGTCAGAAGCATGATCAATACATCTTTGAAGTACACAGCACCCATGACGATGAGTAGCAACTTCTACACAATTGGCGGCTACAGCATTATAAATGAACTGTAGATACAAACCGTTAGACGTCCGTCATAGTTGAATGTCTCGATGCATGTACCTGATTGTCCTCCGGGGCAAGCTTGTTCAGGCATTTCTGAATGACGTGATTTCCGTTCAAATCCTTGATAAGCACTACGACATGCAGGCTCAGTGCCCTGATAATGGAATGGATCTGAGTATTGTATCGATGGTCGGCCTGCTGCAAGGCATTCAAGACAAGGAGGGGATAAGGGACAAGGAGCGGACTTGCCTGCCGTCGTGTAGAGAGGAAATCAACCATCTTCTGAACTGCACGAGTCCCATGCATATTCAAAGAGATGTTTACAAGGTCCTGAGCGACCGAATCACAGAGAAGGTTACGTTGCTCATCCGTGGAGTACTCAAGGAGTTTCTGGCAAAGATAATTGCCAAAAGGATCTGCAGAAATAAACGAATTGAAGATCTCCACGAAAAGATAGAATGTCCGTACCAGTCATGAGCTCTGCAAAGTGTTTGAACGTCTCAATAAAGATCATGTCTCGATGGTCAGGATTTCCTTCTTCCAATTTCTTCTGTAAATATCGGCAACCATGCTGATCTTTACAGAGGGCTGGAATCTCTCCTTTGAGATCTTCTAGGCGTGTGCCTGCGAAGCGGTTGACTTAACAACGCCGTCAGTGAAAGTTAATATATATAAGGGAAAATAACCAACATTCACGATCCATATCTCCTCTTTTGTGCTTAGGTCCGTGTAAGCCGTTCATCTTATTATCCGTTGTACCAGGGTTGGGACGTCCAGGTAATCCTAAACCATAACGAGAGCCATTATGGTGATAGAGTGCCGTAGAGCCAGTGGTGTTGTTAGCTGTACCGTGATGGGAGTTGTAAGCATTGTAACGACCAGTATCTAAGCCGCTGTCGACCCCAAATTCCAAACCGTATTGTTGCTAGTAAAAGCTGATAAGCGAAGGTGAAACGTCCTAAAAGGATTCAACACACCTCATCCAAGGGACCAGCTTTCATAGAACTGAATGCCAATGAAGAATTGTCATACGGTTGCTGATTCAGCCTGGATAAAGAAGCCTGCAAATCGTTGGGGCTGCCGGCGGTTTCACTCATTTGATGATGACCCGATAGCCGAGTATTCAGCAATAAAGTTTCAGCAGTGTTCGGGCTACCCTGAGCCTTTAGATGATTCGCATTACCGTGAACGCCAAGAGGCGTGCCCGGGACAGAACGAGCCGTACCGGAAATACCGTCAAGTAAGCTCGGAGGCGAGCCTCGTCGCGAACTGGGTGATGGCACATGAGAAAGGTTTGAACCCTGCGATAACTGTTGAAGGAGAGGAGTGGCTGAGGTAGGAATACCGTTGACTCCAGTATGATCTTCAGGAGGAGCGGACAAGGTCACATTTGGATTCGTTACAGTCCTCCTCTCTGTACGCGAATTAAGCCCGTCTGGTCCACGAGGACCCCCAATGAATTGAGGCCACTCTGAAGAAGATTTTTCTCGGGCCTCCAAAGCATGAAAATGAGAACGGGGAGAGGCCTGCGAGATATGAGCGAGATCGAGGGCTGCTGAAGAGGTAGACACCTGGACAAAGATATATCAACATCTGGAAAAAAAGCAGCCTCATGCACCTTTACCTTGTTTGCATACGAACCATGATATTTGTCGTCATCCGAGGTAGGAAGGTTGCGCATAGCATCTGCATTGCCGTTGAATCAATGATTCATGGTGTTTTTCTGATTTACACTCACTGTGCATTTCCTGGTCCAATTGCTCATCCAGCATCATGCCAGCATTGTAAGTACTGGCATAACGTGCTGCCTGGTCATCGTTGAAGTGGGAATTTCCCCTCACCAGAATAGAGGCCGAAACTGGTACGGGAATGGGCGATGCCCTGTTAGAGCGCTCCTCAGATATAGATAATCCTTGGATGTGGGTTGCTAGCTCTTCGTCCTGGCTACTCGCGGATGTACGTCGGCTAGCAGGCATGCTCTTTGTAGTCGCTGGACGCGAGAAATTTTGTCCGTTCATGGTACCATGGGTCGGCGTATCTGGCGACAAATTGACAGAGGGGGCGTATGTAACCGATCTCCTTTTATCTGCGGCAGAACCAACTGCTATGGAGAGTGATTCTGCGTCGACAGGGAGATGCCCACGACAAAGGCGACCATTGACATGTGCCTCTCCGTTGAGAATTGCGTTGACGCGAGGAGGAGTAGTTGGTGCTGAGACCGCTAGGTGTTGCATGCCAGTCCCATTGGGTCCATTTGGATCATAAGGAATGCTCAAGAGTTCTTGTGCCTGCTGCTGCTCTAGAGCCCGCATCTGGTCTTCAAATATTTTGCGTTGAAGAAGGCGCTGACGTTCATGTTCTAGACGCTTGAGCTCGACTCGCTGGGCCACCATTAGCATAAGAATATGAGCTCGAGAGGAGATACGTACAGCGGACATATCAGGCATATTACTTCCCAACCTCGCAGCCTGACTCTTGTCTATCAGATAGGTAGACAGAAGAAAAATCACACTCACGGAATCCGCAAGGTCCAAGAAGGCGGGAGGACTTTGCTTTCTTTCACCGGAAGCAGAATGATTATTAGTAGTAATAGAATTTTCCAACGTGGTGTTCATTTCGAGTTATTCCAGGACGGTGAACGACAGAAAGGAAGGAATAGACGAAGCGGAGCACAAATGCGCAGGGAATACCTTATGAATGATCATAAGCAAAGGCTGTTTCATGGCACGAGCAGAGCGAGCCATCACTGACGCACCTAGCTGATTTTGAGCCGTTCTAAAAAGGACTGTTGTTACAATGGAGTGGTGGCTGCTAAATGTCAGACAGCGACGATGAGCAACTGAAGAGAGCCGACCTTTTTTACAACAACTCCGGTTTGACAGAGAAGTCGAATGGTAGACAAGGTAGACCTTTGGGTGAAATATATGGGTCAGTCCGACCACGCTACCGTTGGTCCCTGAACTCTAATCACATCGGCAATGCCCTTCAAATTTTCAACTTCCGGTCTTCCGTCCCCACCCTTAAAAAATGTTTTACCACTCCTTGTCTTCTCATGCATTTTGCGGCCCTACGATAACAGAGCTGAATGCTGATACATTGTAGAATCTATATTAACAGATCACTGCCCGATTATCGTAACTGTGCCTTCAGTACAACATTCCTTGCTCTTTGAAGGTCGCACTTCGATAGAAGCGGAAACAAATTTCTATTTCAAAAAATTTGTAAGATCTAAATGTACACTTGACGCGTTGGCAAGTCCTACGGGGAAATATGGACGCTAGATACTTAGATCTTCAATTATTTTCCCATTGTACTGTCGACCCTGTTTGTCCATCAAAGAAGATAGATACACAATTGTGCCAATGTCTAAATATGTCTTCACAAAAGTCTAGTTTATAATCGTTTCTTTCGCTGTGTTCGCCTGAAATATGATAATTGGCGCAGCACCTGAGACGAACATAGTTTTTCGAACGATTTGCATGTAAGTGCATACAACTACTTACAAAAGCGTACAGTTTACTAAAATGATCGTCCGCATGCAACAGGGGTTGATGCTGAATTTGATGCAGTTCTTGTGAGTAAGGGACCGTGGCACTCGGATAGCCTAGTACGGGACCCAGGCCCTGTCGCCCTGGTCCAGCAGTTTGCATATTCGCCAACTTCAAGTAACGTGTACCAATGGCGACATAGATCTCATAAGCAAGGCAATCAGCAGAAGTTACTACATTCTGGTCGTTCCAGCAGATCATTCACCATTTACCGGACGATAGGTGTAACAGACAATGGTGGTGTTAAATGTGCAGGTGAATGAGAATCTTCACTCCACTTTTCCACCCTCGTGATTACAGGAAGATCAGCTCTTTGGTCAGCTCCGCGCGAAACACCAGATATTGTTTTACAATCTTCATCGTCACTACTATTCTCGGATGCCGATGTAGTAGCCGACGATTCTTGAGATTGAGGTTCTTCTGTGTCTGGCTGACTTTTCATTGATATTCGGCTCGAGGACGGATAGCGGCCCCGCAAAAAATCAGTCAACGGCGAGAAAGCAATGAACGATCGCGGTTTTTTTTAACGAATCTAGCGCCGTTGTGGGCGTCGATGAACGACTCACTAACGGGGTACTTCCTTTTAGGGCCGCGGTATGAGACGCTTTGGGTGTAGTTGAATTGGGATCGACAGGAGATTCTGGTCGTGATGCTAGCTCCAATTCAGAAGCAAGAGACATCGGAGAGTCAGGGGGTCTTGATTGCCTGGAGAGACAATCAACGACGGAAGTACAGTGGAATTTATAGCCTACCTTAAAAGAGCACCCTCTCCGTCAGTCAAAGTTAGAAGGAGATTCTTCAAATTAGGTAGAGTGTGTCGCATGTCCAAGGCCCGGAGATCTCTATCCGCCATGAGCTGAGTAGTGTGAGTTAATTCACGAGGTCGATACGAAACGACTTCTTTCACACCATTTCAATATCTTTATTGAGTAGAAAGACTCCATACTCGAAGCGGTAGGTGTCGACTCCTTTGGAATATAAAGGAAACCTGAGTTCGGGTGCTAAGGTATCCCATACGGCAAAAGAATGGTCATATCAACTTACATACGGGGTCCGACCATCGCAGAAATGTTGTCACGAATGAGACTACGACTTCCTATGCATGTAACTGGGTATACCAGACTTTTGCTGAGATACATTGACAAAAGTTGCACCACTTGAGCAGCGTAGCCCAGAGCAGTAGCAACGACGTCTTCATTGACACTTTTGTGAGATGGCAGGATCAACGGCGGTGCAGGATCGGAAGATGACAGAGGTATGGGCAGAGGAACGTCCAGAATGGTATAAAGAAGGTCGGGTGGTGAGAGGAGTTCAATAGGGTAAATCGAAGAAAGAATACTAATAAGTGTAGTACGAGTTGGGCCGAAACGAGCGCGAAGGGATGCCTGTTGGTTTCTACGTATACACGTTAGTTGATAGTTTGTAAAACCAAGTGTCATACGAACTGTTGTCGGAGGACTTCATTCTTCAAGTCGAACTCAGCTTCAACATCCTGCTCAAGTTGCTCCCGAGCAACCTTCAACATTTGCTTGCGTTGATGATAGTTCTTCATCCGTGCCTGAATTTGACTTCGCACTATATTACAAAGTCGTGGTATGTCACGGAAAGGAGACACGAGGGAGACGAAAAATTCTTACAATTGTTTGAATCCTCCACAGCCTTCATATGGTTTTCAGCAAGTTCATCTAGACGTGCTTTGTACTGAGAAAATTCCTGGCGCTATGAAATTCAGAAAATGTATCGACTCATACACCACGAAAAGTTGGAGATACCGCATACCTCGGCAAGAATGCTATTTGAGCCAAGTACTTTGTCAATTCTCTGTAGCACTGCCGAAAGCGAAGACTCGTTGTCCAAAATACATGATTGTAATGTCACGAGTCTTATAAATGCTCAGAAAAAAAAATCGAGTAAAACGGTCAACAAGATAACGAACTTTAAAAGATCCTGCCATCCGACCGTCGTGGCAGACGGGTCATTTTGGGAAGTCAGAGGTGTTGTAGCACCACTAGCACGATGTCGGTGCCGTGATATTGGGACCGAACACTCACTGTGCCCTTCCGAGGTCTCGGACATCAGAGCAAATTTGGCTGGTTTCCTTGCTGTCCAGACATCAGGTTCTGGGTCTGATGCACACCCATCAACTGGAGAGAGAGGACGTCGCAGAGATGATGCCGGAGGTGGTAGATAGAAAGTTCCTCCAGGAGGTGAGAGTGTGACGACCAAAGAATTCAAGGGTAGCTGAAAATTGTTTATAGAGGACTGAACTGGTGTCTTTAGAGAAATTCGCAGTCAATGAAGAAGTCGAACATCATACGTACAGCCTGAGAATCAGGAAAAGGAACCAGATCTCCGAGGTCAAAGCTTCGCTCCTGTAAAACCTTCCATTCTGCTTGAGGATTGAGTTCTTTCTCCTTACCCTTCCTGGACAATTTTTCATTCCACCCTGGGCCAACTTTTCCCCAGACTTCAATCTTCAATCTACTCCCACTACAGTCTGCACTCTCCAGGAGACTACGATTTGAATTGGCATCAATCACAAACCGAGGATGAGTCGACGGTCGATGTATGGGGGAGAAGTAATGAGGCACAAGAATTGCATGCTTGAAGGGCGAAGATTGTACCGATTCGGTGGCCGACTGCAAAGCGACTCGTTTGGCCTCCCCATTTACTCCAGTGACAGACATTGAAGCAGACTTTGCGTGTGATAGAAGCGGACGCGACGAGATTCGCGGTAAAGTGACAGATTCTCGTCGAAATTTCGACGTAGCTTTACCTGATGACGAGATAGCTGTAACTTTCGCACATTTGCGGATGGAATGGCCTTCTGCATTCAAAGGCACTGCCTTGTCTCGGGTTGCAGACAACGAAAGAGGTGGAATGATAGACGATGACAGTTCATTTGGAGGGAGAGATTTGGGAGGTATTGTGATGGTTATAAAAGTCTCGACTAGACGAGACTCTATCACATTCTCCAGTTCGACTTGCGAATTGTCCAAAGACATAGAGTCAAACGGTCGCGTCAACGTCGAAGTTGAGCCACCATACAACAAGTTAGATGGGCTTGAGATGTGAGAACGGATAGAAGATGCCAGAGAGGTCGTGCGGGCTCGATGAGGTCTTGTTGTCGGTGTTGATCCTGATGCATAGTATTGCCTGCGATCAGTCCCTTCGGAACAATTTATGCGGGAATCAGACGTCTTTGGACCTCGCTCGGACGAAGCGCCTCCTACGATATAATCTCCATTCCGTGAACCGTCTTCAGGCGGTGCGCCTCGACGAGAATTAGCTGATATTCGACGACTGCGCTTTCGTTGCATTGTAACGTCCAAGTCATCTGAAAAATGCCCATGACTTGTGAATTGAGACTGTTCTGCAGGTTGCGACAGAGCAGAAGCGAGGGAATCACGCGCAGGAAATGGAGTCAAGTTATGGACCTGGATGGCGGTGATATGCCGAATGCGTCTCTGGAATGACAAACGTTGAGATTGTACTATTGAACCATAGAAAGGACGAACATCCATCAAAGGTGTCTCATGAGTAGCCTGTGCAGTCTGCCGGCTCATTGAAGAAAAGCCCCGAATAGCTAAGACCAACTAAACACCAGATGAAAAGGAAAAAGTCATCGTCAATTTACTCACAAATGACAACTACAATATAGAGGTCGCAGTATTCACTATTAGTGGTGAATCTGAGCCTATCAAAGGTGAGAGGTAGTTGTCACTTGATGACCGACGCAGCGACGCCGGGTGCGAGCGCAATTACGGTTAGTCTACTGTTTACAGTTGTGTCGGATTCAGCAATCGCTTACTTAGTCCTTCCCCTGAATCAAGCTACATAATGGCCCCGAAATTGAAGTCTAGCCCTGCGAAGAACACCAGCATCCCAAAAGATGTAAAGTCGCAGCAGAAGTCTTTGATGTTACCTCCTCCTGATCCCCCGGCTCCTCAAATGATCTTAGAGCCAGAAGTGAACGCTCTGTCTGCGTGTCTTATGGTCAGTTTCTAACTAGCCAACCCTACGAAGCGTTAATTTCTTCAATTCTTCCAGAATGCAGCAATAAAAACGGGACAGATATATGGCTTCTACGCAGATACTCGAAGACTGTAAGTTACCCGCTTATGCGTTCAAAATAGTCTTTGATCGACCCACATGGCACAGAGGAATTGAAAAACATGCCCCGAAACCGCCTCACTCTCTAACGGCCTCCTTGGGCCGCGAAATTGAGAAGTACGACCACATAGTTGATGCCATGGAATCATACTTGGTATGATTTTTGGCTTCTCAGATGCCCGACACAAATTGAAAGCACACTTTCAGCTTCGAGCCATTGCTACACTACAACGAGACTTGCGTCGTGAAGAAACGCGCCTTCGATCATCAGAAGAGGCAGCCATTGCAACTCGAACGCGTTCCAAATCAACCTCATTATCACCAACTGCCAGCCGTGTGGCTCTACCCGTCGTTTCCACAGACAGGCGATGCATCTCAGCCTGTGGTGAATGCCCCTGGCCCGACCCCGACAAATTCTCCTCCTACTTCTCAAATTGGGCGTCGCCCTTCTGCTATCTCTATCTCATCGCTTCAACGACCAGCTCTCCCACTAAAGCTTGACCTTTCATCATCTGCATTGCGCATCACACCAGAGGAAGCTTCAATGTTTTCCAATGGACTGGCATCTCCTGTTACCCTCGCACCAAAATCAGCTCGAATAGGGGGTTCCAATGAATTTGCCTCTGAACTGATGGCGGCTTTCACGTCTTCTTCACAAACGATCGACCTCACAATCGATGATGATAGCGGAGACGTAAAGATGGGGGTGGACAATGTCGGTGCTACAGCAGATAGGCCCATCGGACTGGGTATGGAAGGTATGGACATCGACATGGCCATGACGGATTTCTTTAGAGACCCTGCTGACTCTGGATCGAATGATGCAAACACAATGCATGACCTTTTCTCGCCAATCGTAATTGAACCAGATGGGAGCACTGAAAGCGATAAACCCATCAAAACAGAGGAGGCTTTTCTGCAGAATATCGGCCAAACTCAGAATGAGGATGACATCTTCTCTACACTCAATGTTCAGGGAGATGCTAATGAATCGCAACAGTCCAAAGCCCCATCCATTTCTCGATCTACATCCTCCCCTGCATCATTGCTTGCTAGCTTGACATCTTCCCAGCTCCAAGGCATCGACCAGATTACCTCAAATAATGTAACGGAGGCTCCATTCGACATAGGTGGCCTCGACTTGACAAATCTCGACCAAACATTCTTTGGGAGTGCAACAGGAGGTGATATGAATTTTGCGATGGATATGGACCAGTTTATGGTTACGGTTCAAGGAGCAGGCGATGGAGAGGCAAAAAAGATAGAAAACTCTTGACCACTGAGCCAACGCTCTGACTGCGATCCATTACTTATGCAAAAGTTCATATGTTGCCGTCACAACTTTTATAGATATGGAGGCTTAAGATAGCCGAGACAATGTATGGCTACTCTATCATGCGCGGACTATCGATGTGTCTCTTATGAGGCGCTTAAATACGAAGATTATTTATGTCATTACTGGGACCGGAAGATGGTGTGCTTCCAATCGCAACCTCGTATTTCACCAATGTAGGACGACGATTTATAGGTGCGTGCGTTTACTATACGCCACTCGAACTGAGGAATATCTCAAACAGAATTCTTGGTTGCAGAAGCATTCTTATTCCTGTTCATCTCGAGCAACTCGCGAACATCGTTGACCATTGTCTATTTGCGTATGTTAACCGTGCCTATGCATGGGCACGAGCGGAAATCAGGCAGTAGGGTATGCTACATAACATCATTATTTGACAGTTGTGGCACTTAAGATCTCTTGCATCAGGTCCCACCCAGTCAAAAACTTGTAGGTCGACATCGACTATTGTATTGATCCCATGCTCTCGAGGCTCCTTGTCCAGTCCTTCTCGGCCGAACATATTTTTCCTCTCTAGGACGGTGAAAAGTAACAATAATAAATACTGAAGCTGTCATCGAAGGCGGTTTCAGGGCTATCTTCAGTCGATCTTCGAGATTTTGAGTTACTAGTTAGTCCCAATGGAAGTCTGAGTGGTCGTCTCCAACTTCTCAACCATCATGGACTTTCGGGGCTGGTTCACACCGGTTATCATGGCTTGAGGTTCGTCAACTGCTCTGCTTACAGAGATGGGGGAATGAGCCATAATGAGTCAAGATCTTGTCATTCGCTTAACGACACGGGGAGGACAGATTTAACCCTTGTTGTTCCATATCTTCGTATCTGTTGAAGGGCGGGGTGAAACGTATTATGGAAGTGTTGAAGAGAGAGAGACGATGGGGTAATCGCGCTTCGTAAAACACGAATCTCCCGACTCTTAGATTTGATTCCGACAGGTCCTAGATTTTGACAGTGTCGCAGGAAGAAATCAAACCATTATTATGATTGAACCGGTACAACAAGACAGAACCGTGTGGCAGGCAGTGTTGTACAGAAACCAGGTATCGATTCGAAGAAGTTTTAACCTCCTTTAGCAGCAGAAGAGACGAACTTGTCAAGCTTCTTTCGTAACGGATGGTCAGCGCGTACCCCAACAGTTCTAAGAGAATTTGCCAAAGAAGTGGCCAGATAGAGTCTATTTTGCTCATCCAAGTCCTTAGACTCGAGTAAGTCTTTAACACCACGAGCCAACCGGCCTCTGGGGCCGGATGGCCCCATACTGGCTGGAACCTTGGGAGTTTTGTGTCTTGCTTTGGAATTTCCCTTCATCTTGGGAACTGCCAAGAGCGGTTCAAAGAACTCAGTGCGAAAACGACGATGGGCCAAAGACACGACACTGATAATGCGACCAGGCGGGCTGGCAGCTTCTGCGGAAGCTTCTGCAGCGACAAGAAGTTCGCTTGGGCCCCCTTCCTCGTATCCCCATTTTCTCAACTCGCTAAACCGCTTTTCTTTTAGACGTTTGTTAATTTTTTCCCTAGTGTCATCGGGAGTGATGGTCTTGGCAACAGATTCTAAAGCGTCGCTCAGACGCAGCCAGCCCTTGTCCTCGTCTCCTGCGCGTTTCACGTAGTGACGATTGACATAGTTGAGGAGACGATTGACCGATTGTGCACCAGCGGAATATCGGTTAAAACAGGGAACAATATAATGAATCAATTCGGAATCGTCGTGAGGAGTTCCAAGTAGAAGTTCGCTGGTAGCATCTGCAAAATATTGGTCAAGTCGTTCGTAGAGGTCGGTGCCACTGGTAGAGTTGGGTGCCAGAATGCGAGCAGTCGCGTTGGCCGCCTCACTCTGAGCAGTAAAACTGACGAGAAGTTCAGGTATGAAAACCAGGTGAGAGACAATTTACTTCACTAGTTATAACAAGCTGAATGTATGCCGGAGTAAAAACCAAGGTCAATAGATGGCACCTTGCCGCTTGGATCATCAGTCGGGGATTTCATGATATGTTCTAATGCAGGGTGAAGGTATGCCCAGAGCGTGGAAAGGGAAGCCGCGGGGTTTGTACTTCCCGTGGCAGGGTTGAGCATGACCAGAACAGCGGCTTCTTTTTCTTTACCCTTCGACATTCTGTGAAATGGCGTCGGAAATAAAACGGCTAAAGTCTAATTTTTATTGTTTGTTTGAGTTTGCCAATGAGACAGAAGTAAGGTTGCAAAGAAAGAAACAAAATCATTCGTATCGATACAACAATGAAGTCATCTGCAGAAGCTGTCTACGGACTTACATCTTCACCATCAAAAGGTACCTGAGACGGATTTGCGAAATGTCATAGACAATATACTAGAATCTCTGGTTTGTCAGTTTGAAGGGTAGTAAAATGCTACACGTGGTGAAACTTCACCTCATTGTATTGCAGACTGTAGCTGACGTTCGAAGACGTTACATCTTTTCCAGGGCCAGCAGGCATCTGACACCCAATAAGCTCCTCGTTTTCAAGCGCTAATCCAGCATCCTTCCAGTCCACGGGCTGGGTGCGGCCGATACCCTTGGTAGCCCTGAAGAAGAATGAGCTTAGCAAAGAATTGGGGATCAGAAGCACTTACATTTTTTTATTTGACTTGCATTCTCGGTCGGCGTAGTAGGACTAGTGGATTGCGATTAGTGATCTTGTCAAGGACTGGAGGAGATCTCTTACAGATTGGGTCAACTCATGGAATGGCTTGACGGCAACTTCACAAAGGAGAAGCAAACCTGTGTTGTTGCTCAAGCTATGGAGGAAATCAGAACTTGTGACGTGAACGAATCAAAAGTACACACTGAGCGTAACAGTAGCCTGCAGACTATCATGAAATGTTGGTGACCAACGAACCCACAAAAAATGGGAAATACTGACTTTGGACATCATCTAATTCCAAAGACTGTCAGGCTAGGTTGTGCGGGAGAACTACGAAATTTCTCACATCAGCGAAATAAACACCCTTTCCAAACATGTACCCAGTGACAGGAGCTACAATGTCAGTACCCATTAGGCTTGGTTGAAATTACAGAAATCAAACAGTGATACCTTCTGGAGGCGCTATGCGTAGTCCCTGCTTCAGGATGCCTGGAAATTACATGAATATCATGGACTCCCGACGCAAGCAACATATATACCTGCAAAATTCGTGGTTCTAGACCCATGCCACAAAAGAAGACGTTCTCCTCTGTTGAGATCGCCAAACTTTCCTTCGTTCCAAGCTTCTGTTTCGGTGGCTCTGAATGATCAATCGAAATTAAACCAATTTTCCAGTATAGTACAAGAAAGAAGTTAAACCTTTCCACCCGGTATGCATTTTCGACAGACACTTGGAGGTGCCAGTGAGTAGCGCCGTGCGTATCGCGAACGTAGGCTTCCAGCGTCTTGAACTCCTGAGTATCTGGTTTGACGGGCTTCATGCTCGTCAGACCAAGAGAGCGGAAGTTTGCATCAAGTGGGTTGACGGGAGCACCGTCCACGTCAGCATGCAAGTTGGTTGAGATTAGTTTTGAAGCGATTTCCTGGATTCAATTCAAGGATTTCCTCATTGGGAGACAAAAAGGGTTCTCACCATGTCCCCGAGGGCATCAACAAGGTTGAGCTCCTCCTGTAAATGTTTTTGACTGCTAATGACGGTAGGCCGTTGTCTTCCGAAATCATGTGGAATGATCCTGAAGAATGAGACAAATGAGCCAAAAGTGACTGATGGATAAAAGGTGATTCACGAATAATAGGCACCACTAAGTTGTGCACACGCAGCGTAGAAACCTCCGTATTGATTTGCGACATCACCGTTCGGTTTCTCAATCACTTCGGAAAGAGTCTGAGAGGGGGGTTATGACGGGTAATGTACTGATACTTTTGACAATGCTAACCTTGAGAGCGGAAAAACCACTGAGGATTGTTGACTTGGCAAGTTTGCCTAAGAATGGTGAGAAGACTATAAAATGACGGAGATATCAAATTCTATACCAAGAGGGAGCTTCTTGGCATCGTAGTTCATGGAAGACAAGTGGGCGTCGATGAGTCTGTTGAATGAAAAAAGATCAGTACAATGCTGGAACGAATTTTTCAATTTCTGTACCTACCTGGTAGAGAATATAAGTTTGCACAAGGTCTGACCCATGAGTTGAGTCGAAGACGACAGAACAAGCAGAAAGGAAACCATACCTGGATCTCAGGCTCGAGCGTAGAGTCAGGAATAACAACAGGCTCCTGGTCTTCAGTCCTCTTATCGTCCTTGGCGTCATCGTCATCAGAGTAATCACGCTCTAATACAGCCGATGAATGTTTGTCTGGTTGCGCATAGAAGCACAAAAACACACCAATCCAAGTATATTTCCCTATTACACCTCGTCTTAGCTGGGAGCTCTGAATTCAGGATGGTGAACGAATACCTTTCTTGGCGACCATTCCTACACGGTCTTCCCAGCTCACGGCCGTTTTCGACTTGAACTGTTTCTTAAACTCAGAGATCGCAACCTGGGGCACCCAAGGTCCCTAAATAGTATGATTTTTGTTGATCGGTGTCTGAATGCTCCCTTGGTAATTACCTTGGTTTGGTTTTGTCCGTTTTCCCCAACGCGTCCCCAACGTGTATAGAGGAAGCATTGAGCAGTATTCTGGTTGGGATGAAGCAACTGGAGAACATAAAACCTGCAAGAA
Organism: Termitomyces sp. DKA19; assembly: GCA_018851325.1. Lineage (NCBI taxonomy): Eukaryota > Fungi > Basidiomycota > Agaricomycetes > Agaricales > Lyophyllaceae > Termitomyces > Termitomyces sp. DKA19. Next base: position 18,312 of record JABCKS010000052.1, read on the forward strand.
GATCTCAACCGGCCATAGAAATACTGATATGTCGAAGACTCACTTGTTCTTGTTCTCACTGCCACTGACATCGGTCTGATTAAGCATAGCATCCCAAACAGTCGTGCCGTCAGAGCAGACCATGTGCGTGTCTTCACAAATTGGAGTCAACCATTTCAAAAGTTGTATATCATGATGCCTCAGCACACACCGACTTTACCAGAATGGGGATCGACTGGGGCAGCACCCCTCTTAATGACGGTGACCTGAGAATAGTTGAGGAACGTGATTTCACACTCATTTAAAAGAGTAATGTCACCATCTTCTTGGGTTCTTCTTGGGTGACATCGTCATCTGGATCTTTCTGTGCGTCTTCAGCTTCATCATCATCATCTTCCTTGGCCTTTCCTTTCTTTGCTTTCTTGCTTGCAGGTTTGGAAGCTGACGCGTCGGCTGAGTTAGCACGCGAGCGTTTGGATTTAGGCTTGACTTGGGGAGGTGAAGGAGGCCTTGCAGGCGTGGTGAGCGCAGCCGCAGCTTGAGCAGCTCTAGTTCGTGCACTTGAGCGCGTAGGTGCAGCGGGTGCTCCGTCAGCAGCAGCTTTCTTACGAGGGGGCATTCTGCAGGTGATTTGCGTTGTAGCTGAAGTGAGGTGTCAGGTAAAAAGTTGAAGTTGCAGTTGGAAATTTGTTAATTATGGGCGCGTTTATATTAAATGTCTCCTGACTGATGTGCTGCCCCATGAAGCAATTGATGGCGCGCCGACGGCCTTAATGTGTACATACCGACGGCAGCGAGCGGGATCCGCGCTGACTCACTTGTGACACCTGAGTTGCACACGTGAAGAGTGAAATTGAGACTTGCCTCGGAAACCGAACTGCGAGTATCGCTCAGACTGTGACACGTACGCAGAGTTCCTGAGGAAGAGTTCCTGAAGAGAGTTATCATATATGTATTTCGCCATTAATAGGCGAATGTTTACAATAGCATGTTTATCTACAGTACACAGGACCGTAGATGTCGTGGAACCATGTTCATCGCCATGTTACACATGAACGGGGCCTTGTACTTTTAAGGAACTTGGAAAACAACTTGGAAACGTCCTCCGGCGGTTCGTCCGAAAGTCGTCATCATTCCTTCCATGTCCGTCCGCTCAGTTCCAAAAGAAAAGTACAGTCGGACGTCTCTCCGCTTTTCCGTTACTATGAGGCGGAGCATGTTCGAGAGATGAATGATAGTTAGGTAGCTCTTATGTAGCTTATAATGAAGTACAAAGTTGTGCCCTGGTATCGAGGCCGCGATGATGGAATATCTACAAGGGTCCAGCCACGAGACTCAGAGCGCTTCGTGTCGGTCTTTGTTTTTGAGAGAGTGGACCGGGAATGTGATCATAACGAGGGTGGCTTTTCGGTGGCTTATCACTAAATGCAGAGAGTTACCAAATCCAGCAGAGTGTTGCCAAATCCAGCGCAAGTAATTGCCAAATCCAGTGCCGATCACAGATTCATCACTGAACGATGTGACATGTCGAAGGAGGACGGCTCGGAATTTTTGCCCTTCCATCCGCTTTCATGGCTAAGCACAGGACTATAAAGGCTCGCGCGACAGGGTCTTTCAAAATGTACCGACTTTCTTTTTCCTTTGCCGCCAAACTCTTAGTATCATGTGCCTCCAAACGAGCCCTCAAATGCTGTTCGAAAATCTTGGTATTTCCTTTGGCTCAGTCTGTCTTCAAGCTCTGACATTCTCTTTGTAGCCTCTCAAGAACAGCCCTATCATTACCAATGCACTTCTAGCACCGTTCGGTCATTCACTGACGTTGCGCCTTCTGCCAATACTTTGATTCCTGCTCATAACCTCGGTACCTTCGAGACGACAGTCTATAACTACTCGGAAGCTTCTTCTCCTTCGAGCTCTTTGCCTTCATCGCCGCCGTGCCAAACCCGTTCTCCTCAATCCTCCCCATCTCCTCCAAAGCCGGCGCCACGCCTGCGCTCTGGTAATCGTATACCCCGACCTCGCAATGCTTTCATGATCTTCCGTTCCGAGTTCTGGGCTGGTGCAAAAATAAGCAAGTCAGTTGAACACGATCATCGTCATATCAGTCGTATCGTTGGACATTGCTGGAACCAACTCACCGAAGAGGAGAAGGCTGTCTGGCGCCGCAGGGCCGAGCAGGAGAAGATTGAGCACCAGATCAAATACCCTGGCTATCGTTTCTCTCCGAACGTCCGTACGAAGCAGGTCATCAAAAGAAACGTTAAAAGGAACGGCGAGGATGAGATGCTTCGCTGCAAAAAGGTTGCTGAGCTCCTTCTTGCGGGAAAGGCGGGCAAAGAACTCGACACTGCTGTCAAGTCAATCGATCTATCACTAGGAAGGGATCCTCCTCTTGTTAAGTCGAAGAAGACGATCGACTCTACCTCCAACACGAACGAATATCCCGCCTTTCGCAGCCCCCTCCTACCTCCTGAGCGACCCAAATTTAATCCTCAGGCTCATCAGTATTCCAACGAAATCGTAAGCCCCCCCCCCCTCCCTTCTAGCCACAACACGTCCAGGATCTGACAGTTTACGATTAGTCCTCGTCTCATAATCATCAAGTGCAGCAGAGCTCCTACCAATCAAGCTGGACACTCCGATATTCCAACGTACCAGAAGTCAACCCACAACATTCGACCTATCCAGTCCAGCAATATGCTTCTGACCCGCGGAGTGTGGCACTTTCCTCTTCCCAATCTCAGGATTACCATAGCGGTGCCTACTACCCTTCATCTGAAAGTCATCACGGATCCGACTCGGTTAATACTGGCCATGGTTTCCCTCGCTCTTCCACCTATCAGATTGACTTGATCAGTCCTTTTGACTACCATGGTCGCCACGAACCCCGTGCACCTCACGGCCACATCGCTTCACCACTTGTCAATCCAATCGCTTGGATTCCGTCGCACCAGGGTTGTTAACTTTCGTAAATCGTGTATTTGCTCCATCCCGTCATAGTATCTTTACCCTCTTTACATGACAATGTTGTATCAATAAGTCAAGTATCCTTATCCATATTTCATCATTCCTCTTGCACAAATATGTATCACTTTTCAAGAACCATAATCCTTGGTGGTTGTGTAGTAATTTGACTATTTCCGATCTGTGTTCATAAAATTCCTGAGTACACCTCACGCGACCTCACCTCCAATAATTTCAAAGGCTCTGATACCTTCTTTACCTAATAAAGTTGCACACCCCACAACCGTAGCGCCTGCTTCTCGCATTCGTTCGGCGGCCGCTTTTGACGTCACTCCTCCAACCCCGATGATAGAGATTCTTCCAAAACTTGAATGTCTTGCTTCCCGGAGAATTCTTGAGAATGTATATACGTTTCCAAGGGCGAGGGCGTGCAACGCGTCTCCAGCCAATCCACCTAGACCAGTAGGAACTGCAAATGAACAGGCTTCTTCGCCTTCCGTCGGAGGTGCGACCCGGGTAGACTGTTCCGCGAAGAGAAGACTGTTTCCAAGCGTGTTGGTGCACGTAAAGAATGCGATTGGGCATGCAGGAACGGTGCCGGACTCGTCATCTGAAAGACAAAGATCCTTGATTCCGTCAATGACAGCTTTGAACTGGTCGCGGTAGACAAATGGGGGTAGCTTGAGTCCTATGGTTAACGTAGGATCTTTAACGTATTCCTCTCTCAGTATGGCCAAAAGGGGAAGTATGGAGGAAAATACATAGCCCGTCGGTGGCGCATTAGGTATGTTAGGACAGGAAGTATTTAGTTCGACAGCGACGAAAGATTGGGCGGGGTACTGATAAGTTCCTTGCGAAGATGCTGGATATCTTGCATCATTCTGCGAAGTTGGGCTGGATCGGAAGAAGTGATACTAATGATAAAAGGTTTCTTCGGACCGTCTTCCGATCTCAGAAGCACTTTCACCCATGCTAAATACAGCGAGAGTGGATGAGGCGAATAGCCATACGAGTTGATGGACGTGACGTTGGAGTCGGAATTGGCGAACGCTACCTGTCCTAGAATCAGAGTGTGGAGGATAGAGAGGAACGGACAGGGTACTGTATGCGTTGGGCCTTCCTGGAATCCATCCAATGTCGCTGTACGAGTGGTCACGGCTCCTGTAAACGGCGAGTTGTACAATTCGGTGAGTTGTTCAAGATCGGACGCCCAAGCGCAAGACGAATTGACGAGCGCCGGGGATATGTTCAAAGTGTGAATTCTGACCATTGTGATGCGTTGGAATCACAAGTTGACGACGAGATAAGATATCAAGACAAGATATGGACAAGACCCCAGACACCAACACCAACAAAGTATTATATCATTTCTGTAGCTCCTCGCGATCCAATACAGACTGCTCTAATTTTATGAGTATTGTCGTCCGAGAAGGAAACTGTGCTGTAGGTGTATTGTGTGCTGTCACACGTGCAGGCTGGAAGAATAGGGAGCATCAATGGATGAAATAAAAAGACTTATACGCAACGTACAAAACCAAGACCATCCATCACAGCTTCAACAATTCCTGCTGTAAAAGACGAGCAGCTCAACTGGCTCATATCGCGTGGGACGGAGATGTGGCGCTCGATTGGCGGGTCGTTATCGATGATCATGTCTATTCGACGTTTCAATATCAGCGTTGCGAATACCGAGCAATGGACTTACATTCATCTGCGTTCTCTACGCTTTTCTCGACAGCATCCGCTGGTTTACCAAATACAGCTTTCCATACTTGAGTGTGTATCGACATTAGCGCAGGCAGGAATCGTATCTCTCGTTTCGGGTTCTTCGACGATGATTCAGCGCGCCATACCATCAACTCCAAAACTCTCATGCCAATTCGATAACCCAATGTATTGAGCCTACTAATAAATGAGAAAATGGCTGGATAGCACCATGGTTTGACGAACATACCGACGCTCCAAGTCATTAATTCCACTTACATGTTTTTGGGTATATTGAACAATCTCGGAGAAAAGGAAGGAGAAAGCTGAAGCAGAGACTTCGGCAACACGTGTCTTGTTCAAGTTCCTGTCATAGATGTTTGGACGGATTGAACTGGGTTTGTTGGATGCAGCCGTGGGTACAGAGGGGAGGGAGAAGCGGGTAGAGCTTGTGGTGGGAGATGAATGGTCAGCAGAAGACTGCGAAGTGGTAGAGAGGACGGAGAGACGAGTATGTGGTTGAATGGAGGCCATGGAGGATTCTAATCAATTGATGATCACGCGATCAATCACTTCCCTTCCTTTCATTGTCAGGTACCCGAGAACCCTAACCCGTACACACGATATACAGTCAAAAATGCACCCGTCACCTGGAGGCATTATCGCCTTGTTATTATTAGCTTCCATCTGTTCACATCCTCCGAATTCCAGGAGTCCTTTTTTTTGTCCATCCTCTCATGAACGCAAAGAAAATCGGTCCATCTGCAGCTGATATTCAGAACCACCTCTACACTTCGTTTCTGGAAGCAAGCACCGCCGACGTCTCACTCCGTGTACATGGGACGTGGGATGCCGTTTACAAGCTACATCGCGTCGTACTCATACAATCAGTATGTGATATATGCACCAGGCTTGAAATAAATCAGGGTCTGACAGTCACACAGGGTTTTTTTCGATCCCTGTTTACTGCTGGTTTCGCAGAATCAACCCCCAGAAGTGGTTCTAGCACTGCACCAGAAGAAATCGTCATCCATTTCGATGATCTCAATATCACCCGTGCTGGTGAGCAATCTTTGGGTCTCCATTCGATTTTGTCTTACTCCTCGATTAGCTTTCGAGTATGCTGTTCCAACTTAATGTACATGTCTTTCTGATTTAGTTCATCGTAGGATATGTATTTCACGACTTTATGGAGGTGGACCTATGCTGGATATTGATCCATCCCTAACACCGACTTTCTCTCAACCATTGACACCTTCGTTTCCTTATCAACCACCACCACACAAAGTTCCGTCCGATCATCATCCTGCAACTCCCCGCTTTCTGTTGTCACTCCTCGCTACTGCTGTCTATCTTTCCATACCCTCTCTGGCGTCACAGGCTTTGTCATCTGTCTTGAGCACCGTTGGTCCCCACACAGTCCTGAAGTATCTGGACTTCGCCATTGGTAGGCATGTTGGATATCTCGATCGCGAACCCGACGAACCTGAGGCCGCTATTGGTCTGGAATCTGTCGCTCATCTCATTGAAAGTGAACAAAGTATCTCGGACGCTACTTCCACCACGGCTGATTCAAGCGTATATGACGTTAAAGAGGAAGATACAACCGACTCCAAAACCTCTCCTTCATCCATAGGCTCTGAGTTTTCGAGGGAATACGAAACGGAGAATGTTTCAAAGCAGCCGTCGTATCACTATGGCACCATCTCAGACAGGATCGGTGAGGCCTGCGCATGCTGGCTTGCAAAATGGGGGGTTGATATTCTTCAATTTGAGGAGAAGCAGGAGTCTCTAGCCGCTCAGAGGGAACGTAATCTTCATTTCACTCAAAAGCGCTCGAAATCAGCTCCCTCAGGCTCTGTACACATCATAGGAGCGAAAGCAGAAGAGTATTGTGTACCATCAATTTGGTCTCGGGGTGGTCTGTCGGCTGGATGGGCTGCCGCGGTTATTTCTGCGGACACTTTCTTCGTTAAAGGAGAGCGGGAAAGATATGATTTTGCTCGGCGAGTTGTCGAATTAAGACGGAAACTTGGTATCATTGCATCCGAGGAGGACGAATGGATCAAGCTTTTTGGACATGGAATATATTATTGCAACATGGTTCGCCTTGCTGTTTTTCTGGGTTGTTGTCTGTCCTATAACAATTATTTTGTAGACTATGGACGATCTGATTTATATCTCACACGACATATCGCCGACGACTAATCGACCTTTCGTACCCCTTGCAACCATACAGGCATCTCTGTGGACGCAGTCTGTTCTCCAACACCATATTATGGTACGACCTCGGTTTTCCCGCTCACAATCAGGTCCGGCACCTTCATCATCTTCTCGTGACAAGGAACTTGGTGTTACCCAGACTACTGCGGACATCCTCATGGAAGCTGATAATCCCGCGAATGATATCAAGGTCTATTTTCCTGTACCAGGGAACTCCTCCATTCGCATAGGTGACAACGGGAATGTCTTGAATGCGATTGCAGATGGGAAGTCATTATCAATGGACCAACTCTTTTCTTCCAACACGTCATTGTCTCCGTCACCGTCATCTCCGACAGTTGAATCTGCTGCGGTAACTGTAACCAATGGTGCGCGTACTACAGAGGCGGATTTCTTCGGACTGCGTCCTTCAATCTACACCGCCTCATCCGCTATCGCCTCCGATCCGAAAGGGGGATCTTCATGGTCAACTTATCCTCCTTGTCGTTTCGCAGTTGAATTCTGGGATCTTGACTCTCTCAAAGAGAAGTCCAGGCTTTATTCTCATACTATATGGTATGCAGGAAGTATGTTCAATACCTACATACAAATTGCTCGGAAGAAGGGCCAAGTACAGCTCGGTATTTATCTGCACCGGCAGTCAAGTATAGAACCAATCCCACCGTCTAGTGCGCCTGCACCTTCTAGCCATTTCCGAAAGGATGGTAACGATTTCCCGGTGGTGTCTACTGTGCGCAACCTCCCAGTCGTAGTTTCACCTCTGATGCAAAACATCTACCAATCCCCTCCCACGAATCCGCCTCCTAGAAGTATGACGCCATCCTCTGACGTACCTTATTCTCCAGCATCGGGTTCAACGAGCTCATCTTTGGGTTCGTCCCTTCCAACGTCTCTGGTGTCTCTTGCCCTTCCGGCCATGGTTTCACCTATTGCACCACTACAGCCATATCGTGATCCACGTTCATCAATATCTGCATACTTCATAATTACTTGTGTCAGTATAACAGGATCCTCTCAAATTCGGTTTGCTAGTGCTCCAGACGTTTTCTCTGTGGGCCAGAGCTGGGGCTGGAAGTCGAGTTCCATGACTGAGGAATACATGAAAATCCAAACTGAGAAGAAAATTTTCCCTTGTGTATCAGAGAGCAAGTACCCTAGTCTACGTGCTATTGTTGTCTTGGGTCTCGTGTAAGGATCTCTCTGGTGATTATAAATTCTGCTTCAAACTACTCTCGTATGATGGACATTACTGGAAATAAAATGAATGAGATAAGTGAAGAAAGTTTGAATCAGAAATGAGATTGGAAATGAGCGTGAATTTCGATGAAGCCTTGAGGAAGGTTTAGGATGGATCGAGATTCGAGATTTGATCGGAGCTGTATTGCCCTGTTGTTTGATGATGATCTTACTGTGTGCATTCAGTACTCAAAGCCACTATATTCCCGTGTTTCCTCCGTAGACTGAATCGCAATGGAGGTGGTGCAAAAACAAGCTCCTCGACTTCCAAGGCCAGCTGCACGCTACTGGAAAGGGAAAGCGCCTAAAGGAGCTGTCGAAGTTGACTCCGAATCCGAAGATGAAGGCGTTCGTTTCATAGAGGAGGAAGGCGATGTCGCTGTCGGCGGAGAACAGGATTTCGCCGAAGAGGACGAAGACGAAGATCTTCCAATGCGTGCAGATGTGAAGACAGTTGCAAGGTCCATGAACGTCGCGTTGAAAGACGTTAATATTTCTCAAGACGGCAAGGTCATTGTTGCAGGGAGAGAAGAATCCGGTAGAACAGCTTTGGAGGAAGGTGCGAATGTCATCTATATCCTTGATGAAGTTTGTTCTTAATTTATCGACTGTTAGAGGATGACGATGAGTCTGAAGAAGAAGAAAAGCCTCACATTCCTGGTCGTGCGGAAGCTGAATCTGAGGAGGTATGGCCCACGGTCCATGGTATACAACAATCTGATTATTATGCAAACTTCAAGTCTAGTGAATACGAAACGGACCCCGAGGAAGAGGAGAAACCTCAGTTGAAATTCAGGCCAGTATTTGTGCCGAAGTATGTATTCATGACTTTGAATTAAATTCAGGCTGCTCTCAAAGCTAGATTTTCAGGCGTGCTCGTGTTACTATCGCAGAAAGAGACGTGCTTTTGGAATCTGAAGAAGCAGATAAGAAGAGGCAGCTGGAAGCAGAAGAAAGGCGAAAACAAAGTCATGACCTGGTCGCTGAGAGTATAAGACGGGAATTGGCAGAAAGTACGCTTCTTCCCGCTACCCTTTGAGTGACGTTCAGTCGTGCTATTAGAGGAGAAAGAAGAAGACGTCAATGATGTCGATGACACTGATGGTCTTGACCCAGCGGCCGAGTTTGAAGCCTGGCGGCTACGAGAGCTTGGCAGAATCAAGAGAGAGAAAGAGGAAGAACTCAGACGAGAGGAGGAACGTGAAGAAGTTGAACGGCGAAGGGCAATGCCAGAAGAGGAGCGAATGAAGGAAGATATGGAGAGGGCGAGCAAGCTCCGTGAAGAGAAGCCCAAGGGGCAGCAGAAGTTCTTGCAGAAGTATTGGCACAAAGGTGCATTCCATCAGGTATGTTGGCTGCTATTCATTCTCAATGATTCTCAACATCACTCAGGACGAAGAAATCCTCAAAAGGCACGACTATACGGCGCCTACGGAATCAACTGTGGACGTTTCAATGCTACCGAAAGTTATGCAAGTGAAGAATTTCGGTAAACGAAGTCGCACGAAGTACACACATTTGGTCGATCAAGACACAACCCTCCCAACTGGGGGTTTTGGTGGTACAGGGTCTGTCAAGTCAGGTGGTCATTCTATTGATGATGGAGGATGTTTTACTTGTGGCGGACCTCATCTGAAGAAGGGTCAGTCCGATGCGCTGTACATTGTTACGTGCCTCGTGCTCAAGAATTCTACCAGATTGCCCCCAAAATACTGGACCGCTAACAGAACGAGGCGTCTCGGGAGCAAACGCCGCTCCTACTGGTCTTCGTCGGTGGGGAAATCCTCCCGAATCGAGGTCATGGCGTGAAAATGACGACGCTCCTCGACGCAATTCAGGATGGAAGATAGATCGAGACAAGACAAACAGTCGAGGAGACGAACGCTATCAAGACGATTATCAAGCCGAGGGTGACAGGCGCGCAGGATCGAGGGACTACGACAAACGCAGTCCGCGACGAAGATATCGTTCGACTTCTCGATCTCGATCTCCATACCGGAATGGGAACAAACGAGAGTATGACAGACGAGAGAGAAAACGTGCGCCAGAACGATCAATAGATGAACATAAGCGACGACGTCTCGACTAATCTCGCATCGTATGTTGTGCTAGTGAGTGTATTGTAATGGTCAATAGCGACACATATCGGTGTCTACGTTTTGAGTAATAAGTCCAAATGATTGTAATAGATGTTGTGAAAGCGAAAGATTTTCAATGAAATGACTGATTATTAAGATTCATGAAACCTAAAAGGTTTGCTGCTTCGGATAACATAGCTGGAAACGATTATTTCACCTGCTTCGATTGCTAGAGTTACCAAAGCGTAAATCATAAAAGATAGAGAAATCTGCAACCCGCCCGAGTAAAAGATTCCTGAGGATATTTTGATTGAAATTGATAAAGCAGATACTAGTAGTGGTCACCACAGCGAAAGACGCTTACTTTCAGCGGCGCAACGAAGGCCATTGAAATTGGCCACCCTCATACCGGGCTTGTCGTAAATTGCGCAACCTATGCAAAGTCTCGAGGACTTCTAGTGCTGTAAGCTGTCGGAAGTCTTCTTGAGGTTCAAAAAGATATGTCAAAAGGGAACAGAAACTCTACATATGACATGTTATAATTTACTCCTCGTTCGATGGTTGCAAGTTCCTGTACTTCCTCAGGGCGAGTGATGATTAAAAAGGGCTGCTAGCTCACTAAGCACATCGAGGGAGCACAGTATAGACGAAAAGACGTTTGCATTTGAGGCTTAGTTAGGGGTCTTGCTAAGAAACGAGAGCTATACTCAAAGATGGACTCTTCGGAAAAAGAAAGGGACATGAAGAAAGAAACGAATGGTAGTAATGGTTCGACTTGAAAAACGCCACATTGAAAGACGTTCTTAAGCTGACCTTTAAAAGGAGGGTCCTATGAATCGGGAGAATACACGGCATTTGCCATATCTATTTGAGTCCTGTCAGGATACTCGGAGAGTGCGTGACATACAAACGAAGCCCCAAAATCCACAATCATCGTTTCCGCTTCTATGATCGGCAAAAAATCTATTCGAGGGCCTATACCAGCCTTGACAAGGCAAAATTTGAATAACCTTACAGGACATGCCCCAAAGCCGCTCACTGTCACAGCTGCCGCACGGATATCAACTCGTGTTCGAACTTACACCTTGCCGTATACACGTGGGCCTTCGATTAAAAAGTGAGATATTGGGGGACGAAACTTTGACTTGAGAAGTCCGGTAGCGAAGATAAGGGACCCGAGTTCGTCAAGGCAAATCCTTTGGCATGGAAGCGCCTCAGCCAAAGGAAGGGGGCACTGATGGCCGAACTTCAGCTGAGCATAGTCGAATAGGAACAGGGAGGAAAGAATCAACGACTGGGTTCGAGGGTTTTTGCGAGATTGCGACCATGGGCTCCGGTGCCTGCACATTGCCCATCACCTTCGTGCTTCATCAAATCAGGAATCACCGCCCCGCGAGGAGAGCCTCGCAGATAGTTGAAGATGGCCCCATGCCATGGCTATTGATAAGATCGCCAGAGGCAGGAAGTTGGCTTCAACGCCTGAAGTGAACAAATCACGTCATGCGACGCCCACTGAACGTGGTCGGTGTATTCACACCATCATTCAAAAACGGCGATGAAAAGCACTCCCAAACAGAGCGTGCTTGGCGGACGCCGATACAAGTTCAGAGATTATGGAGTTACCTTCACTTTCGTGGCCGTCGAGGCGATTGATATACGCCCTTATCTAGCGCATTGGCACCTGTAGTGGCCAGAAAATGGAATCAGACGATTTCCATGTGTTCTTGGAGCTACAGACAGGCCAGCTGCGTCATAGTGCGTTATCAATATAATGTGTGCTCCGTGCGCTTCAATGCGTTCATTGCCATTTATGGAAATTTTGGGCGGCGCGCCATGTCACACGGCAAATGTCACGGTGAGTCATTCCGATGAGAACTGATACAACTTGAGAATCGTGAAGAACATCATTAGCTAATGTCGCGCACGAGAGTTTCCATAGCAGCAGGTAAAATAGAGGGCCCTCCGATGAAGGTTGTCATCTAATGGCCACATCGGAAGCATTTAGGAGCCCCAAAGTTCTTCAGCTCGACTAGACGACTCATACCTACCACAAGATGAAAACTTGAGGGACCTATGACAACAGGATTTCGACAGTGTGATGAACTAAGACCGGCACATCCAATTGGAGCACACTGACGATCCAAATAGCACTTCAACTTGAAGATGTGGAATCTTCCCTTGACAGACAGCAAAATCCACAAGTACCCGTTGCTCGAGGTTATGAAGATTCAAGATCTATTTTTCGACCCATCCGCCCGATGACATCGAAGGGAAACAATGGGCTGGCATCTTTTGATTGGCTAGACTCCTAGAACCAGATCTTAAGAAAGTGCAGCGCACATTTTGCTGACTACTGCGCCAAACTTGCGGGACTCAAGTCAATGATTCGAATTTGACGTCAAAGCCCACGTACAACACTAAACTCCACTCAGGAGATTCGAATTGTAACTTCAAGGCGACAACGACACTGTAAATGTGTACTCCAGTTGGATTCTGTTGCTTTCTTGTCCAATCTCCTGGGTACTAAAGCCACGAACAGGGTTGATAAGACGAAGACAGCCAGAGGACTCACGCAACCATCGCACAAATGCCATCTCTCCACCCAACTTGTTCGAGAAATTGCGTGCTCCAAAACGTCCAGCTTACAACGTTGCGGCAAGATTCTCGAAATTGATCAATCAATTCTTGAGTGAAGCGACCATCGAGAATTTAACATGCAGAAAGTGAGAGATTTCCAAATCATGGCCTTTTCAGCGCATAATACTGGCCAAGGTCCGCAGATGAAGAGGTACAGCCGTCTCATTGTTGGGGGCCAGGGAAGCAATCGTGCCAGTGGGAACACACGAACACATAAATTGCAAACAAACCTAGGGCCGTAGCGCAAGGCTGGAGGATCCCGATTTGTATGTTTACTCTCCGAAATTCATCCAACCTCACTGCCATGGTTAGTACTTCTCGACATTCAATGTTAAATTTCCTTGTTTCACGGATTCTTCGCTCCATAATTAAACCCATACATCTTAGCTCGTATATAGCTCATCCTCTCATGGCCCAAGAAAGAGAACAATTCAATTCGTTGTCCGAGAAAATAGGATTCTGGTGATTTCATATCATCAAACGCCGCCGAGGGAATGAGGCCATAGAGGCCACCGAGGTCGTTACCTGGCCGACATTTACCACTGTTCTTACCCCCGCCAACGTTTCATCTGGCATGTGGACACCATGTTTGACATGCATTTTTACGTCTCGTGTTTTTTTTTGGAGCGCTTCGGCAGAAATACACCCACATACTTTGAGCAAACTACACGATGGTTATGCGATGGTAAAGTTGACAGAATCGATGCCGATCATCTCATTCGCTTCACTGCATGCCCTTCAAGGCGATTTTACAGATGTACCAGAGATTTAGGAGGATCTGTTTCCTACGAGCGACTTCCAACCAGAAAAGCCTCAAGGCTAAGAGGGAGAGAATTGGCATCCACTCGGTTCATTTGTATGGCGTAGGTGAGTACACTCGGCATCGTCATGTCTGGCAGACTTCTCATTGACAGAGTCGTTCTAGGTTCTTCTCATTTGCAAGACACGCATTGTGACTGCCCAATTGCGCGGACCATGCCCGTATTCATTACTGACCACGAGTACACAGTTTGCACTTCATTTGATTATACATGCATGTAATATTTGGACGCCACAAATTGATCTGTTTTTCTAAAGACCAGTGATTCTGGCAACTGTTCGAACGTTCAATTCACAGAAGTCCTTCAATTAGTTATTATCGCTGAATCGTCTGAACCTACTGCATACAAAGTACTAGGGGACACTCCATTGTTGAACTTCTGGGAATACTCATCATGTACGTCAGGCGTTCATATTTGTCATAGGTTTTGATATCCTGAGTCATCGCCTCTTTTTTTCAATATGCAACAACTGTAACTGGTTCCTAGCTATATAGTGGTTTGACTCACGTGTCGATTATGTGTACTTTTCTCCACTTAATTGTACTTATTACTAGAAGTCCCGGTGTCAAATTTTAACTAAGGGGTTGGCAACAATGCGGCAATCACTCATTGTCGATGATGCCCTTGGGACTCGGATCACGCTTTTTCCGACCCACGATAAGCAATAAAAATCCTTATGATATATTACCGACGAAGCCACAACGTAAGTGCAGGTTCACCATGTACTTTATGAGAATATGTACACTTACTATAACGGTACAAGAGAAGCTTCTGACTCCGGCTGTCATGAAAGTAACTTCCAGAAGCCACGTAAATTTCCGGCCTGTTATTAATTGACCTTTACAGCCTTAAATAACGGGGACAGGTATTTTCCAGGAGATTCCATGACCCGTCAAGTCAAAGTTGCAGTCGTTGGCAGTGGTCTCGCGGGTCTGACCGCCACCTACTTGCTGAACAAGCCCATCGCTCAAGAGTCTGATGTCGAGTTCGAAGTGCATTTATTTGAGAAGGTCCGTCGAACCTTGTTTATCTGTAGTGGCATCGAAATCATGTGCAGTCAGGCACCTATGCTTGGAATGGACTCTTCATCTGTAACGCTGCCTGCCTCGGGATCTGAGGCTGTTGAGGATGCATGGAGGGTAGATGTCCCTATGAGGTCTTTCCAAGGAGGTAATGAGGTTCATTTTTGACGCCAGCAAGAAATTCATGCTGAACATGGACAGGATATTATCCTCAGCTCATCGCACTATACACCCGCTTGGGTATAGCATTCCGTGAAGCAAATTTTGCGTACTCGTTCTCCTTACTTACTCCATCTTCGTCCACTCAGGAGAGGCAAATTAACGCGACTATGATCTATAACGGATCGTCTGGCCGTGCAGGGCTCAGCATGCCGTCGATTCTGGATGAGCCGTACCACCTGACCAGGGGTAAGGGTTTTATCACGCGTGCATCCACCAGGGTATGGACGATGAGCTTGTTTGTGCTTTTGACACTACATATCGTGGTGTGCTACGTGCGAATGCTCCTATATTCCTTGCCTTTTCGGCGGCCAAAAATGATCCACCATATGACCTTCGAAGAATGGGCGAAGCGGACCATACCGAAAGATATATTTTCGAGGTGGGCCGGTATGGATCTAGCGTGGAAAGATTATACCCAGTCTGTCCTTCTTCCACTTTTCTCTGCAGTGTGTACAGCTCCTAAGGAGGATGTGTTACGACACCCTGTTGAAGAGTTTCTTGGTACGTCTTATCACTGACTTGAATTCTACCATCCCCTCTCATGATCTCATGATTCGCTTTTAGATTATATTTGGCTAACATTAGGCACTCATCATTACGTCGTGATACATGGGGTGCGCGAAGTCGTAGCAAGATTAACGACTACTGCACGAAATATCCACTTGGCTTCAACTATTATTTCTATAACTCCTGACCCCGATGATCTCAATCGAAGTATCATCGAATGTGACACCCTCGAAGGGCCCCGGGTCTACACTGGTTTTCATCATATCATACTCGCGACACAGGCAACACGGGCTATACCATTGCTGAGTTCCTATCGAGATGCTCTGCCCCAAACGAGCCCAAAACGACACGCTGTCGATGCCCAGCTGAAATGCCTAGAGAAATTTCAATATTGTTCAGCCACTGTTATTAATCACACTGATCCGACACTGCTTCCTGACAATCCGAAAGATCAACGCGATTTGAATCTTATATGTTTCGACCAGGATGCGGTGACAGACAGGGAAAAGGACACTTATGATTGGAGCGCGACAACAGTACCGCCATCGTATACAATGGCCACACACGTACTGTGCCCACCCAGAGGATACCGAACACACTTACCCCCAGTTTTCCAAACTACCAACCCACTAATATCGCCGGAAAAAGACAGTATTCTAAGCATTGCGAGGTTGGAGAGGGCTGTATTATCTGTGGAATCAAAGGAGGCACTGGAAGGACTGTACCGAGAGGAGGGGCGGAAGTGGTGGCAGTGTGCCGGCCAGGGATCGGCACGGTTGGGAGAGTTGCAAGGTGCTGGCAGGCTGGCGGACGTACAAGGAAGTGGGATCTGGATATGTGGCTCGTATGCATATGCAGGTATCCCGTTGTTGGAAGGTTGTGTGGCAAGTGCTAGGTTTGTTGTTGAACAGGGCGTTTATGTCGCTGAGGGTGTGTCATCGGCATCACCACCATGGTGATATTTCAGGTGGATTATGTTTCTTTTTATCTTCGAATCATATATACCTGGAGCCGAATTCTTGATTCTCATGAGATTACTGATGAAGGAAACTAAGTATGCATGGTTTCAAGTTTGAACCTCAATGACGACGATACACGAATGATGCACGCAACTGAGTCGATGGAATTGGCGCTGATAGTACCGTCCCAATTCTTCATTACACAAACGTCTGTCAAAAACGGATCAGACGTGCTGCAATGTGGGCTGTACTCCCAAGTTTCAGGTACATCCAAGCGAATCTGAAGACGTGATGTGGTATACTAGTGGAGATAGTTTACATGTTCTTCTTCTTTAGTTCTTCGTGAATGTCTAATGCGGGCCCAGTCTCCATTCCTAGTATACTGTAAGTGCAACCAGATTCAACTTAATCAGAACTGCAAGACCCTCACCCAAAAAGACATCTGCAGGCTCAAGAGTCTCGTCACGCCCCATCAAGATGTCCAAGTGGAGGTTTGACGAAGACATAGCAGCAGCAAATGGGTTCTAAGTAATAGTTTGGACGCGTCTGTGTATGTGCAAGCGAAGATATGTGAAAATGCCACTCACGGTCCCCTGTTTCACGATCTTGCGCTCCATCAGCAACCGCATAGGGGCATGCATGCCATAGATGTTTCGTTGAAGGGTCAGCTTGGTGTTATCTTGGGTCGCTTCCCACTGTAAAGAGCAATCGGCAACAGTTAATGATCTGAGATGAAATGCCGGCCCACATTCTCCAAGCGCGTCCTCAAATTGCTCTCTGTCTGCACCTCAGCAGCAAGACTCCGAGGACCATACCGAAGGGTGTCGTGTAGGCCGAGGCTATTGGCAGTGTCTTGAACAGAAGCAGACTTGGTCGCGTTGGCGGGAGCTATTCTGTAGGATTTCTCCTGATAGACGTCAATAAGCTGTTTTTGTGTGAGAGAAATGGGCGCACCATAGCAGTAAATGAGGAAGAGTGAACGCGTAAGTGTGACAAGTCGTGACAGACAGTCAATGTCGACATTTGGCTCCTCTCATCATTCCTATTCTCCTAACTCCTCTCAACCGCCGCTGTCCATCATTTAAGCCTTAGCATACTTTGTGAATATCCTAACTAACTCTGGGCAGCTCACAGCGCAATGTCTAGACCTAGGAGGTCCGCAAGCATACCCATCGGTCCCAGGAGCCCCTCGTCTCTTACCCTGTCTCGAAACATCGAGAACGCAATTTCCATTCCTTTCGCCCCGCCATCTCGGCCGAGAATCTCCAGCCAGCAGCTTCCTCAGCACCCCAGTACCATGGACGATCATAGAGGTTTGGGTGTTTCATATGGAAGCCGGGGAAGCAGCAGCAGTGCAGTCACTCATTCTTCAGCACGACCAACCGCACGATCTATGACTGTGGGCAGTGCTCCTGGCCGGGGCTCCTTTCGAAGTCCACCGGTGTATGAACCGCGGGTCGTCCGCGTTGGAGGCGAAGGCTCATTCAATGTCGATGCGACATGTGTTCCCTCGACTTCCCCATCACGTACACGTAGGACTAGCGGTATAGGTGCAAGAGGAACCAGTGCATCTAGGCCCCTTCCAGGCCACACGAATTCGCCATCCCATCCACCTTCTGTTGTGTTCCCAAGGCCAAGCTACCTCGACTATTCCGCCTTGAGGCACATGCTCTATACAGATGCACCACCAACTCTCCCTCCAAGTCGCAAAGCCGAACATGTAACTCGCGAGTCTCACCCTTCGCCCTCGATACTGGATTCCGACGAAGAAAGCAATGTCAGTCCCCCACGGGAGTTGCCTTCAACTCCCCTACCCACACTTCCACAGGCTCGGATCCTAAGGCTTCCGACACGATGGAGTGATCAATGCCGCCACAATCTTCTGAGTGTGTCGGGAGATGGCAGGGACCTGACTTATCACGGTATGTTCTGGCCTTGGGCTACTTCATTTTTCTTCATTTACAAGCTTTCTTCAAGGTGCATCGTGCAGTGGCGACAAGGATGCTGCTGCCGCGAGAACTGTTCAATCCATTCCTCCCGCCTGTGGAATATATTACTATGAAACTGAAATCATAAGCAAGGGGCAGAAGGGGTATGTTCAGGCCTCATAACTACGTTCTTCACTCATTTACGCCACCTGTAGTCATATCAGTATCGGGTTTGTAACGTGTCCTTTGCACCTATGATCGACTCAATTCGTGCCATAGCTTTGCTGGACCTGATGTAAAATTGTCTCGTCTTCCGGGATGGGAGCCAAATTCCTGGGGATACCATGGAGACGATGGGTGCTCGTTTGCGGCCGAGAAGAATGGTACTAAGTACGGCCCTACTTTTGGAAGTGAGTAATGGTCTTTTGAGTTTGAATGAAGAATGCCGTCCTTATATGTTTCAGCTGGAGATATCATTGGATGCGGAATCGACTTTACAACTCATAGGGCTTTCTTTACGAGAAATGGTACTCTAATTGGTAAGTTCTTCTTTTAAAGAACAAGTTGATCGCAGGTTTAAACTAGGTTTGATCAGGTCCTGTTTTCGACAACATCGGCAAGAATGTAGATCTCTATCCGTCCATTGGTATGCGCCATACTGGTGAAGCTGTTCGGGTCAACTTTGGCCATGAGCCATTCAAATTTGACATCGACTTCTACGTGTTGCAACAGCGTAACAACGTTTGGTCGAGAATACACCAGAGACAGCCCGATGCCTCATTATTGAAGATCTGCGGGATCGATTCGGGCGCTCTTCTCTCTGATTCAAAGGAGAAACTTTCGAACGAACAGACTAGAGAAGTCATCAATGAGCTTGTGCTCTCATATTTGGAGCACTATGGATTCGCCAAGACTGTCAGAGCTTTTGCGAAGCAGCGAGAAGCCGAAACTCGAGAACCACAGCCCCTGAATGCTGGGACAACTTTAGCTCGGGAGGATCACGATGTGGACATGAGTGCACTGCAGGTTGAAGAAGAAGATGCCGAGTTGGCAAAACGGACAAAGATTGTCAGCGCGGTCATCGCAGGGGATATTGACAGGGCTATTGAGGATACAAAGTCGTATCATCCCACTGTCCTTCATGCCGAGGAAGGTTTAATGCTCTTCAAGTTGCGTTGTCGAAAGTTTGTGGAATTGATATTGGAAGCAGCAGAGCTCAAGAAGAAGATGAAAAGTGCCAGTTCAGAAACAATGACAGGGGCGAATACAACGACCAATCATGATGAGGGCGTCATTGAAGACATAGACGGTGTTTACACGGATGGCATGGATGTCGATGAAGAAAGCGTCGTCATGTCCTCCCACTCCACAAACACCAATGGCTTCGGTAGCTCTACAGTCCCTGCCTGCTTTTCACGGCATCGAAGTTCTGCTGTCACGTCAGATACAGTGGGGATGCTTGGGAACACGCTCTCGCACTACGAATCGGCTCTTCACCAGGCTATTGCATATGGTCAAACGCTGTCGAATGAATATAAAGGTGATGTGCGCCCAGAAGTTAGGCAAATCTTCAAGCGCACCTTTGCTATCGTGGCTTGGGAGGATCCGGCGGCTGCGGGTGGCGTTGTAGCGGAAGTGGTCGGCCAAGCTGCGAAGGTAACGCTGGCGAACGAGTTAAACCGGGCTATCCTGAGTGAGTTTTCTCTCTGGTTCTTTTATATTCATTCTGATATACAATCTAGAATCGCAAGGGCGGCCAGCGACCCCTCTGCTTGAAACTCTTTATCGTCGCACTGCTGTCGTCATTACCCAACTTGGACTTCTAGGCGTGGGAGGCGCCGCCTTGGCAGATATGCACAAGGAGTTCCTTGAAACTTGATATGATGGATCCGACTTGTGTGCTGTGGCTTTCGAATATCCTTGCTTTCTTTGATCTCAATTCAGTTGCCCACTGTGTCTTTTTTTCAGATCTCTCCGCTCATCTCATATTGTAGAGTATCATGTATAGTAACGCAAATGAAAGTTTTTTGTACTCGATTATCAGGTCCAACAGATGTAACCTAGGCCACAATCTAGCTGGAGAAAGGGGGTGCACAAGGAATATCACTCGTGAACTCATCAGTGTCAAGTGACAGGCAACGGTCCCACCCCATCAACTTGGCAACTGGCAGCGTCGTGACATAGGCGAACCCAGCCCCATCAGAAAGCTTTGTAGTCAAATACAAGAAGTATTGCTCGTCTGATTGAGTCCTGCCGTCTCCTATAACACATCAGCCTACGTTACGAAGGTCAAACGAAGAAGACTGAGAGTGGAAAAAACGAACGACAAGCGAAGAGACAAGGTCGTACGTAATTATTCTTGTTTTTTCAGCCTGTCAAGGCAGATGAAATGCTGGCTCGAAACGATTAATGTGTGGCTGCCGTCAGCACGCCATGTACGCCTTATTGAAACAAGGTCAACTTTCGCACTAGTTATTCGTGTTTAGCGCGACAGACCTTTGTTGTGATCAGGTCGAATTTTTGGCCATTGATAAATAAATTACATTCTCTTGAGATCAATCGGTAGGTGAAAGTCGCCAGCTCGGAGTCTGAACAAATATGAGGCGATGCCGCGCTTCTGATTCGTACGTTAATGGTAGCTCGGGTGCCAGTCGCGTCAGATGTAGAATCTGTAGCAGTTGAAGGCTATACCACCTTCCAAACCAATGAACGCACCAGGTTCGTCTACTGGGACAAGGACAAACTTCTACGGAACTGAAGAGAACGCGGATCTCAAGGCATTTTACGGTCTTTAATGTGTTGGAAGGTGTAGTCGCAATGTTGCGAGGGGAAGGAGGAAAGAGAGTGGAAGACGTGGTACTGGACTGGCATTAATAGATGAGACAGCAGCCTGGCTGAGAGTGAGAGGAGAGATGGAGAGGCTGGACGCGACAGATGTCAAAGTCGCCGCAATGTACGCAATGGAGACGGGAATGTCAGAGGCTGCAACTGGAGGCGTAACGGAATCATTTGTCATCAATTACCCGTCTGCTCGGGCGTGAAGAACGGGGATACGCATGGGGTATCGCTGAACTCATCCGTGTTCAAGGCTAGACATCGTTTTCCTGGCTCGACACCGTTGTTCACAGCTTTTCCTACAAGAGGACTCAAATATATATATGCCGATGGAAAAGTTTGCAGTAGAGTTAAAGAAAAACTGCAGATAAGCAGTTGTTCCACCATCTCCTGCAGAGCATGCTCACCTGGCAAGTAAATCAGCACGCAGAAAAAAAGGACTCTAGCCTGACTCCCAAACTGACCACAAGCAAGATCAGGACCAGTACGATCGTTGATATTACATATACGCCTGCCGACTCAAGTTAACTGTCGATTTGACACAATCACAATGTTCGGTTTCCATCTTTGATCTCGCTGCGTTCACAGTGTGTTACCTTGGTACTTCAAGGCAGTTTTGGAACAAGATTGAATCTATAATCCAAAACGTCGGAATAGGCGTTGGGGACATGACACTTCGGATCTGAGTCGAAGTAGCATCAAAAGTCGGTTCTAATGTAAATACTCTTCATCGTTGTTGAGAAAACACTTGAGCCCATATAGTTAGAATCGAGAGAGACAAAGACAGATTGGCTGCAAAGCATTACTTTGTACAGGCAAACATCAACAGGATCATGAGTGATAACATCGGTTGGGCGTTGATTAGGGTATATGAAGTCGTTTTGGGAGCCAGTCAGAACTTTTTGAAATTCAGGGAATCAAAAGAGAGAATTGATCGTCAAAGAGCGTCGAGGTGGAACGGATTGCAGAGAGGGAATATAGGATCAAAAGAAAGCTTGAGGACTCGGCAGAATGAACCTCGAAGTTCTTGTCCGTCTATAGGGTGTTACTGTAACCAAAAATAAAGTACCAAAATTGACTTCTCACCACCATGGGTCACTATATGAGTGAATATGGTAGCAGACCAAGACATAAGTGGTCTCCAGCCATAAGGCCTAATGGTAAGAACAGAAAGTTTGAAAGGCAAAGTCAACTCGATTAAAAAGAAATCCTTTTTTGGGAAGTCCGATCAACATATTTCGCCTACTATCTATACCCCGCTCTTCACTTTTTTTTTTACTTGCCATGACGTCCGCACAACCACCAGTGACCCCATCTTTCTCAAGGAAATTCGTTCTCGCTTCAAGAGCTTCGCAATTAGCGCAAATCCAGACCAATATCGTCCTAGCCTCTCTACGAGAACTTCATCCCCCTCCGAGCGATGGCGATCTTGACCATCAAGGTCCTACTTTCACGACATCTTTTATGTCAACCTCTGGCGATAAGAACCAATCTCAAGCACTCTATCTTATCGGAGGGAAAGCTCTTTGGACTAAGGAGTTGGAGACTGTACTGAAAGAGCGCGGGGTTGACATGGTCATTCATTCTTTGAAGGATGTCCCGACGACACTGCCAGAGGGGTGCTCTATTGGCGCGATCTTGAAAAGAGAGGATCCAGTCGACAGCCTTGTTGTGAAGAGCGGAAAACCATGGAAGAGCCTCGAAGAGCTGCCAGAAGGAAGTGTGGTCGGGACAAGCAGTGTTCGCCGGATTGCGCAGTTGAAAAGAAATTTCCCCTCCCTCAAATTCCTTGATGCGGTGAGTGATTCGTTTTTCGAAATCTTTATTTAATTCATGTAATATTTCGAAGCGAGGAAACTTGTATGTATGATCTTGCTCTCTTGCGTCGCAGCTGAATGCACCAACCACAGAAACACTCGCCTTGCCAAACTTGATGCACCTCATGGACCGTACGCTGCTTTAATCCTAGCTAAGGCAGGTCTGGTACGTCTGGGGATGGGTGACCGGATCACCACCGATCTTCAACCTCCCATCCTTTATCACGCCGTTTCCCAAGGTGCTCTCGCTGTAGAGATTCGCAACGATGATACCGAAGCACTCGCACTGTGTCGAAAGTTGACACATTGGGAAACGGAATACATGTGTTTGGCTGAGCGCGCGTGTCTACGCGTGCTGGAGGGTGGGTGTAGCGTGCCTATTGGAGTGTCAAGCAAATTGAATGTGGAAGTCGGAGACAAGGCCGGTACCTTGACTCTGACTGGTTGTGTGACGGCACTTGATGGCAATCTCCATATTGAGCACACTATCCAGGCTAAAGTGACGAGTGGAGAGGAGGCAGAAGGAGTTGGAGGAATGCTTGCAAGAGTGCTGAACGACATGGGAGCCAAGAAAATATTGAATGATATCAACCTGGACAGGGAACAGAGGATTGAAAAGGCACAGAGGACTGAACAGGCGAACATCGAGAATATAGCTTAAACAGAAAAGATAAGGAACTAATGTAATGTCACTACACAGATATTGTGGTACCTAGGCGTGTCGATAAATCTAAGGCTAAAGAACGAATGTATCGTACCAGGCCACTATTGACGGTGCTCCGAGAAAATGGTAACCACACCTTCCAGGCATGGCGTGATATGACCTTGCGATGATCTGTATCCCCACGAGCGCCTGCGTATCCCTGGATGGTATTGTGGGACAGCAAGTGACTCTATGGCAGGGAGACATGACATTGAAGAGAAAGGGAGAAAAAACTGGCGCTATATAGGTTTCTGTATTTACATTTATTTGGTGCGGGTTTATCTCCGATTGGCAACCCCAGACAGGCTGTGGAAAGTAGTCATAAACACGTCTCTTTATCTTCTGTTATCTTGGACTCCTTCTTTAGCCATGGCCTCCATCTCTGCGAGGCGTCTCGGCAAGGAACTGACCGAGATCCGAAATGAGGGATGCCCAGTTGGTGAGTACATCATGGTTAAAGCCGGAGTACTCACCTGCTTTAGATCCCTTGTCTTTTTTGGACCATATTAATATCTGAACATATGTAGGAATTGCGCTCGCAAAAGCCGACGATTTTGAAACTTGGTGGTTCACGATAGAGGTTATGGGCGAGTCTCTCTATAAGGTGAGCCATTGATATCCCTCAGCAGTTATGGTAGATCGACCGTGTTTCCAGGACGAGAAGTATACCTTACAGTTCAGATTTGACTCGAGTTACCCAATCTCCGCGCCCGCAGTCCAATTTGTTGTAGTGGATGGCCATACATCGCCTATCCACCCCGTAGGTCATCTCTTCTACACTTTGAGCTTTTGCTCATACGCCCTGAAGCATGTGTACTCTAACGGACATGTCTGTTTTCTCTTCTGAATTAATTTTCTGCGCGGACTGAGAAGTCATTTTTCCAGATATGTGCTTCTATCCTTGGGAACGAGTGGTCACCTGTGCTCAGTGTCGTTGCCGTCTGTGTAACAATTCAAAGTATGCTCGCGTCATGCAAGGTGCTCTCTTATGACTATATTCATTCTTGCAAACTTCTGATTATCATATATACTCTCAGAAAAAGGAACGGTACGTTGTCTCTTAATTAGGTGTTTTTTTTTGCTAAGAACGATGTCTTGTCGATCAAGCCCCCTCGACAATGATCGCTACATTCGCAACGCGCCCGACAACCCCAAGAAGGTACGTCAATTCCCTGATTCTTGCATGCATAGACTGTCTGAATACTTGATATATTGCAATCAGACACGATTTCACTACGACGGTGTGATCAGAGTCCTTGTGCTTTTGCGATAGTGCTGATTTTTCTGCGCTAACTTTTCCAGATGATACGTAAGATTGATTTCTCCTCAGTTTAAGATTTTGAATCAACTCAATCGGGGGGCATCACTGCAGGGTATAGTCTTTTCTCTCGGGTACAAGTACATGGTTTAGCACAACCTGTACCTTCCATACTGTACTATTATGAGGAGTATGCCCATAGGCAAATGTACTGACTCGAACAAATTCTTATACCAGGACACTGAGGTCTCGGTTTCCACGTCTACAAGTGTAATAACAGAAATTTGGTGCATAATTGACTACATACAGTGATGAGGATCCTGAATATATTGTACATGTACGTTCAATGCCAACGAAAACAAAGATAGACTAAGAGTCATTGTGCCACCGAAACAGCCTTGTTTGCACAGCTGTGGGCTACAGCAGCCATGGATGGTATTGGTTCAACAGTACCTACTTCCGCAGCAGATGTAACCTGAGGTTCACTTTTTCCCTGTCTCTGTCCAATTCGAAATGGGGCATGGTCTTGGCCAGAAAAATGATCTTTACAACAACCATTACAAGCCTTTCCACATCCACATGTCCCATCTGGGCAGCAACAGATACCACCACAGCACTCCAGTTTTGGAACGGTAACCAGTCCAAAGGCAAGCGCGCAATCGTCATCATTGAGGACCACTTCAGGATACACCGTTACGTTCATGGGGTCCAGTGTGGAACCAACGCCCATTTTGCGATTGGTCGATGGAGCGGGAAGAGCTGCGGCCCGAGCAAAGAAACGATCAAGGATGTTAGAAGTGGATGATGAGGATGCACCATTGGAGACAGTATGTAGTGCAGTGCCGGAGGCGTAATCTACGCAAGTACCACACCCACCACTACAGTCCCTGCGCGCGAAAGAAATATGTTCTGGCCCGCGATGTTCGATACATCCCGGGCAAGCACACTGGAAGCCGCACGTGCATCCAGAACCAGCAAGAGACTTTATGATACTCATCGGGGGCATCGTCTCAAAAGTTGGAAAGCGCGAGGGACCTTCGGATGATGAAGAAAGTGTATCGTGGAAAATAGGAGCCAGATCGGGGCCAGGGGAAAGTGATATCAATTGAGCATGCTTTGTTCGTTTGTTGTGTGCGCTGTTATTGCTATTGCTTGGGCTAGATGGGCGAGACGATATTCGTTTGGGTATTTTCGGTGGTGCGAGATCAGTTGCAGGCATAGAGGGTAGATTTTCAGACATCGCAACAGTGCAAGCAAGTGCGTCTAGCCCTCTGTCCTGTCCTGCCCGTTCTTTAGAAATGGGATGATTTGAGGCTTGGCATTCACAATGCCATACACTCTTGCATTCACAAGGGTTTAACAGTGCGTCGACTGGGCATCCCTAATGAGAGATATTCGCTACTCCCGATAGCAGAGGCATACCTCGTTGCCGCGTATCGGCAGGTGAGCTAGTAATTCTGGAAGTCTTCAAGACATCCTGGAGGCCGTTCGGGAGTGCTGGAACGATAGGTATGAACCTTTTCGCTAATTCGAGCAGAAGGATTTAGATAGTTCGGACGTATGCACATCGTGAGAGCGATAGCGTACATTTAATTCCAAGAACGGTTTTGGAAGAATCGTCTTTCGATGCACTGTTGCGTTCATTACAAGTACACTTTGAGTGTACTCGTTTCGACTGGCGCAGTTCACGACATTTCTCACACTGCGAGACTGGACGGCCTTTCTTCTTTATCTCGAACAGAGGACGATCGTTATGATGACATGATGAGGAACGGTGTCCTTTGATACAAGATTCGCTAGAAAAGAGCACTGAGAAGTTGAATTGGACTCTGGGGCTAGAATTGACTCACCAAGCAAACTTCTTACTATTTACATAGACCTATTGACCGGTGAGTGGTATATGCGTATTTGCAAGGCGAGTAGATTACCATGTTGGCCGGAGAAAGCGTTTCACCAGAGCGATAGGCCAGGTAAAATGAAAAGTATGCAAATCAAAAAAAAAAGGAAACTTCCTTTCTTCTTTCTAAGAGCGTGTGGGGGGACAGGGCTTGGAATGTGGATGCTCAAGAGTTTTCATATAGTCATAGAAGTTGGTAGCCTGAGAAATTGCTAACCTTCGGCCAAGCGGCAACCTGCCGCGACAATTACATAATCAATGCTCCAAAAAAGTTGTGTTCTAACCAACCATGACGGCAATGGACCGACAACATAGTATGCATGGGTGGACTTCAGCTCGATGATGGGAATAATCTAAAACATATGGTGTTTTCAGAATCAAAGTCTTGAACAGAGAATGAGCTTGGGAAAGCCATGATTCAGGCGTGGCATCGAGAACTCAAGTAGCTTGTGATTCAGGTCATTTGACGTATCATATATCATATATATCGAACCCGACAAACCACCCGTTCGGTTTAGACAGACATATACTGTGCCATGCTGTTCACAAAGGTGTCAAGACCGACTTCTGGAATTCCTCGAGAAGAGATGAGCGACCTCACCCGGAATCTTTTTGAGCTGTCTTGCCGGCAAGTTTTTGTTCCAGCTTGCTGAACTCCTCAAGAGCTATTTCTTCCTCTTGGTCCATTATCTGGGGACGACAGATGTAAAAGCTGAGTCAAGGTAGTTTGGAATATTTCAACACTGACCTGCTCTACACCTTTGACCTCAGGAATATAATGCATCATCATCCGTTCAATTCCAGACTTCAGCGTGATAGTACTGGAGGAACAACCCCTACAGCTCCCTTTCAGTTTGACACGAACTAAACCGCTGCTCTCATCGAAACCTCGATATTCGATATCTCCTCCGTCCTCCATGATCGCAGGCCGTACCCGCGTCTCCAGTAACTCCTTAATCATCGCGACAGTTTCGGAGTCAGTATCCAATATCCGTGTATCTTGAGGACCAGCATTTTCCCTATCCTCGTCGCTTCGGAACAAGGGTTGCCCGGATGAGAAGTACTCCATTAGCAGAGAATAAATTTCTGGCTTCATAACTGCCCAAGTCACTTCGGAATCTTTAGAGACGGTGACAAAATCAGGACCGTAGAAAACACCAGTTACTCCTTCAACACCCATAAGTCTGATTGCAAGCGGAGAAGCCAAGGCCGAACGAGTGTCGAGGAATTCCGCTGTACCTTCTCCCATGACAGGCACTCCGGGAATGAACTTGAGAGAATCATCATTGGGTGTAGTTTCTGTCTGAATGAACATGGAGCGTGCTGAGGATGATTTGCGTCAAATACCATCCAGCTGACGGTAATAACACATACTCATAGGGGGGTTTTCATTGAGGCGTTGAGGAAGATGTCGAAATGTATGAGTAGATGCATTGGCGAAAATCGAAGCATGCCGGACGATTGGATTAGAACCAGCAGATCGCCATGGTACACCGACACAAGGTCGAAGGTGTTGTAAGGATCCCGTTATGCACCTCAGTGAAAATGCTGCGACTGAAGACATCGCGTCGCCTGGAAAGAGAAAAACTCGAAGGACTGGAAGAAACGCCAATGACATCACGTGTGTGCTATCTATGGATATTGTAAATCGCGGAGTTGTGTCTTATTCTATGCCTCCTGTGACCTTTCTATCCAATGTCGCCATCATACTCATCTCGTCATGGGTTGTATGGCGCTTTTGGTTATTCTCGCGTAACAGACTCGCTCTTCGGACTGCAGCAATTGTTGTACTCGGGGACATCGGTCGCAGTCCGCGAATGATGTACCATGCCCAGAGTTTTGCAGAGAATGACTTTTTAACGTATGTCATTGGATACGGAGGTACGTTTGTTTGTTCTTGACCTACAATCACCGTTTTGAAGCGCATCTCGCAGGCTCAAAGCCGATACCTTCGTTGGAACGGCAGAGCAAAGTTCAAATACGTCATCTTCCTGACCCGCCCAAGTTTTTGGGCTTGCTGGTGCCGTTCGTCCTGTATGGTCCTATCAAAGTTTTTTACCAAATATACTCGTTGCTTTTTGTACTACTCGTACAAATAGCGCAGCCGCCAGAATATATTCTCGTTCAAGTTTGTCGTATGTCTCACGTTGCATCATGCTTTGACTCATGCAAACGAACAGAATCCTCCTACTATTCCTACTCTCGCCGTCATTTGGCTAGTTGGGAAAATTGCAGGGAGTAAAGTCATCATTGACTGGCATAATCTGGGATACAGCATACTGGCGTTGAAATTAGGCAACGAACATCCTTTTGTCAAGATCGCAACTTGGTATGGATTAGTCCCCTCGCTGTACACTCCAGCTCAACTTCACTGCGTCTCAGGTTCGAAGCGACGTTTGGAAGGTATGCATATGCCCATCTGTTTGTGACCACTGCTATGCAAGATCACTTAGTCCAAAAGTGGGACCTCAAGTTAGTACGGTACTCTCCATACTGGATTTCTATGACAAGTACTTACTAGGGGCCATAAATTGGTATTACATGATCGGCCTCCTCGCCGTTTTCACCGCTCATCATCACAGGAAGTTCATGAGGTACGTGGCCAGATTTGATGTAATATTTCTATCTTGACAGGCCTCCCGTAAGCTCTTTGTCCGTCTCAAACCTTCTCTGGCGCTCCAAGCATCTCTCCACGATTTTCTGCCAGAGTCCTCGATACCTTACTCCACACCCTTCACGCATACTATTTCGGAGCAGCGACCAACACCAACGGTTTCATCTACTGCGGGATCAGCCGCCCGTCGCAATAGTATTGAATACCGGGCTAAGATATCTCCCCCTGTTCCACCAATTTCAGCCACAGCTTTGTATACAGAATTGCAACTACCAAGTCGGCGACCTGATAGGCCTGCACTTCTCGTATCCAGCACGTCCTGGACACCTGATGAGGATTTCGGTATTCTATTGGGAGCATTGCAGGTTTACGAAATGCGTGCGAAAGAGTTATCTGGTCTAAGTGAAGATATAAAGGAAGAACAAAGCCAGGTGGCAAGTTTGCCCAAACTTTTGGTCATCATCACCGGTAGAGGTCCACTTCGAGAAAAATATATGAATGAAGTTGCAGAACTTCAAAAAAAATGGGAATGGGTCCGATGCGTCAGCCTTTGGTTGGAGGCAGAGGACTATCCAACTTTGCTAGGTATAATTTTGCGGGGTTGGGTCCGCAGTCGAGTAACATTTTTTTCTTTCAGGTTCAGCAGATCTGGGTGTAAGTCTGCATTCCAGCTCGTCGGGTTTGG
The DNA here is from genome assembly GCA_018851325.1 of Termitomyces sp. DKA19. Taxonomy (NCBI): domain Eukaryota; kingdom Fungi; phylum Basidiomycota; class Agaricomycetes; order Agaricales; family Lyophyllaceae; genus Termitomyces; species Termitomyces sp. DKA19. Next base: position 48,401 of record JABCKS010000052.1, read on the forward strand.
ATCTTCCAATGAAGGTTGTCGACATGTTTGGATGCGGCCTGCCGGTATGCGCTTTGGATTTTGCGTGGTAAAATCATCCTATGCTTCCTTGTTCCATTGCTCATCCTGTATTGCAGTTTACATGAACTTGTTAAAGATGGCTTGAATGGTCACGTTTTCAAGACTTCTTCCCAGTTGGCCGAGCAGCTGGAGGTACAGTCCGCATTCTTGCATTATTTTCACTGCGAAAACTGAAGCATCCTTCTCGAAGTATCTTTTAAGTGGCTTTCCTGAGACACTGCATCTCAATGACATTCGTGCTTTGCTTTTCCGCACATCTAAACGTCACTCAATCCCTTCGCACGAGCATACACCACGTCAGTCATCAAATCCTGAGGATCGGGAATGGAGGTGGGGAACGTGGGATGAAAATTGGAACCGCACAATCAAGCCTCTAATATTGAGTGACCATAGCCTCACTGACCTTTGACGCTCTCTATCAACGAGAACATGATGGACTTGTAAACACGATGCTTGTACGACAATTTACAATACAAGTCATTTAATATAAGAGAAGCTAGGTATCTGCTATAGCGGAGAATGTCATCGTTTCAATTCGCCCGCGACCCTTGCATTCCTTCTGCAGGATCTCATTGATGACGCGGAATCGACTTGGTTCAATTAGCATAATCTAAAGGCAGAAAATTCAATAACAGGAGAAGTTCAATTTTTCTCTTCACGTACAACTTCCCATTCCTCTTGCCCGGTCTCGTCGTCTTCGACCTTCTCCGCACCTTCAGTAATCTTTTCACGAAGACGTTTGCTGTCAGCTGTTGGCATCGTCACTCGCACGCGCATCCTCGCTCGTTGTATCGGAAGGTTAGAATCGGTTTGCAACTGCTTGATACACTCAGACACCTTGAAAAATGTTCAGATGAGTGCAACAGTCAAGCTTTGGGTCACGAATTATCTAACCTGACTTTTAGCCGTCTTGTTCTGCTTCACACTGAAGCCAGCTTCTGCCATGGCCTTTTCTATCATGCCAACGGGGTACGGCCGCTGAGTCGCAGGATCGACACATTTCTCTGCTACAAGTGTCGCAATCTCTCTTCGTAGGGTAGAAAGATCGTGATCTCGTTCCTTCTCTCCAACTTGTACTTCTCCCTTCTTCAAAATCTATAAAGCAATGTTCGCTTTTAAGCGAAGACTCTTGAGGTCATGCATGACGGACCTCTTTAACAACTTCCGCAACATTGGTAGTACCAAATGCCTTCTGAAGATCACCACTCTTTGCAACTTCTCCTTTCGAAACATTGACAAAGACATTACTGATCTGTAGTACGTCGTCTAGATTTGCTTCGCTAGAAGTGAAATCAATTTGAGAATACATGACCGCGTAGTTATACTTGCACTCCTGTCCTCCATTCCTGGACTTTATTCTTATAACATGCAATCTACAACACAATCAACGATGTTTCCTGAAACGAGATGCTGAAAGAATGCAATACCTCAAAACGCTTGCCACCTTTCTTGAGTCGCACGATCGAGACGTTGGTTAGTCTCCAAATCAAGCTCAGATTTCCAGTCTTCCATTCGACATAGGAAAGGCTTACTTGATTTGATTAGAGGGCTGTTGGATGGGCATCCTGAGTGTAAATTGCTGAGTGAACAATGAAGTCAAAAACTAATCTAACTAACTTGTAGTCATATCAAAGTCATATGTAATAATTTACTGATCGCGCGACGCGCCTCCGAACCGTTGTCAGCACCCGTGTGAATCTTGGTATCGCACTGCCTCCTTGTCTCATACCTTTGTCCTGCTGTGGTGGGCTGCAGTTAACAATTGAGATATGAAGGGCCTGACCAAAGCTATAAAACGGTAAGAAATGGGGAAATTTCAGTAAAAGGAGAGTCTGAACGATCGTCGTCTTCAGCACGCCATTTGCAGTGACGAGCAGAATCGGTCTGGCCAAGAGTGAGTCTAGAATATACGACAACTATTGAAATACTGATAATTATGCTCTCATATTTATTTCATATTGATGGTTAGAGTCCAACGATCCTGAAATTGACGAATACAATCGGGTCTTTGCCAGCTTAGAGACAGGGGCGGAGAAGTTACTCAAGGATGTTAAGTCGTTTACAGATGCAGTTACATGTGCGCTTATTTTTCTCCATCTATATTTGTCTGTACTCATGTATTCGTCTCTCATATGCTGTCCGATCTTGTGATGGACCATAATCAGCTCTATTCACGGCTGGAGCAGGCTACGGCACGCATTTTACTGCCATTCTCACTCCCCTTTCTGGAGAGTACGATTTGATTGGAAAGCACCCCAATTCTGAGCAAACTATTCGTAACATCGCAAAACATCAGGCTGCAATGGAGGAACTGAAAACATTAGTAGCCCCAGAACTGGAATTGATTGAGTCCAGAATCCTTGCGCCGTTGAAGGAATTGCAGGGTACGCTTAAAGTCATCCGGAAGACAATCACGAAGAGAGAACACAAAGTAGGCTGTCCGCTGCTCCTGATCTCACGGTTCATAACACTTAATGTCCACAGCTTGTTGATTACGATCGATTTAACAACTCTTTGACGAAGTTGAGGGACAAGAAGGATAAATCTTTGAATGACGAGAAAAGTCTGTTTAAGGCTCGTTGTTATCAGTGCTCCCCTTGGCTTAGACTCATGCGACATAACAGTTGGAACAAGACTTTGAACAGGCAACACAAGAATACGAATACATTAACAATGCTCTGAAAGCAGACCTACCCCGATTTATGCAGCTATCCACCCAGTTCATAGATCCGTTGTTCAATTCTTTCTTCTACATGGCGTATGGCTTCTCTGATTTCACCTTTTATCACGGCCTAACGAAAAGTGCTGCTCAGGCTCAATATCTACTACATTATCCTTGAGAAGATGAATGCTTTTGCAGAAGAGGCTAAATACGACGTTTCAAATGTTCCAGGTGCTCAGATTCAGCAAGATTACGAAAACAAGCGGACAGACGCTTGGGAACTCATTGAGAGCCTCGGTATTGTCAAACGATTGATATCCGTCTGTAGGTGCTATCCTTGCGGGCTGTTTTGTAGCGTTTGTTGAACTTAATCCAAAGCCAAAATCGTACAAGCTTCTCGCAGCCAGAATAGCGTGGGTACTGGTGGTGCAAATGCTGCAAGTCGAACCCCATCAACGGGCTCGGGTTCAGCTGCTTCATATAAGAAGCCACCTCCACCCCCACCTGGTGCCGCAGCAGCTTCTCGTGCACCTCCGCCACCATATTCCGCGGCGTCCAATGAAACTGTCACGTCATCTGTTGCCGCCACGAAGAGAACGCCGCCACCACCTCCCTTGAAGCCTAAACCCAAACCACAGGTGCAATACGTTGTTGCCTTGTATGATTTCGCAGCACAAGTCAGGCTCTTTCGATGTCTTTTTATCCATTTTCTTATCTTCCGATCCAGGCTGAAGGTGACCTGTCGTTTAACACCGGTGATCGGATAGAAATAGTCGAACGGACTGCGAGTACAGAAGACTGGTGGACTGGTCGATTGAATGGTCAGCAGGGTGTATTTCCTGGTATGACTGCATTTCACGGTTGTCAGCGCTCTCGTTTGAAATATTGTCTAGGGAATTATGTCCAGGAGGTTTGAATATATTCTTTGACATGTATGCAACATGAGGGGAATGAAATGACTGAGCTAATTTGATTTCCATCTATCATGAATCGAACAGTTAGTTGGCGTTTACTGAGAACACAATAAGGCTATTCATTTTATTTGCGCGCTGTTTCAATCAATCGGTCTTGATACCTTTCGTGCACCTCACATATCAATGAGATAAACATCAATGGATGTATGTCATCTTGCAACTAAACTGAGACTCCCGGTTGTGAGTGACGACGTGCACCTAGTTCTAGTTTCATGAGACAAAATAAAAATAGCCATTTTGCAGCTTGAAAGGCAGCTAGTTACGGAGCCGGCGTGGACCGCGAGCATGTTAATATTACTCACTGTAAGTCAGATGAGCAAGGGACTCATGATTTTCATCTCTACCTTCAGTTGTACTAGCGTTCTCCAAAAAACGGAAAGATGACTGACTGATCTAGAATCTATTTCAAAATACAGCTCCTCCTAACCATGAAAATTACAAAGACAAAATAAGTTCAAAGGTATACACGAACGACCACTGGCTAGACCCGTAGGTTGAACACTACACGGAGGTAGAGCCCGATGGCGGGGAGCAGGAAGGACCAAAAAATCCTTTACAGACGACTGAGGTCGCGACGTTTCTGAGAGAACTTGCTTGATTTGGCGGTGGCAGATGCCGCGGCTGCGGAGGCCGTAGCAGCTTCGGTAGCGGCTGCAGAGGTCTTTGTTGCCCCAGTACCAGAAGCAGCCGCGGTAGAATTGGCAGCTGCACCAGCACCAGCAGCGGGTTGACCATCGTTAGTCGCAGAAAACTAGGATTTGATAAATTAGAGGCCTGTTGAGAGTAAGAGCAGAAATGGATTACATAGACGCAGTCATCCAGAGCGCCATGCTGGGCAACGGCGACGATGGCGGGTTGATGGTTTGCACAGGTATTGATGGAGCACAGTCTATAAGCACCAACAGGGAGACCAGAGGCAACGTCAGCGTTAAGAACACCGTTGACAGCAGCATCATTCAAACCCTGCACACACTACGATGAGAGACGTTGCGCAAGAAATAAGAGAAAATAAACCTTGAAAAAGGCAAACTTTGTGGGGTCAGTTGGAGTGGTCTGGTCGATGGAGGAGAGAGTCTCCACGACAACATGTGAGTGTCCAATGATTTGACCCTGAGCGTTCAACTGCTGGGGAGCAGCAAAGTAGTTCTCATCGGCATTGACGAAGTTTCCAGTCGCAAGGTTGTTGATGGCCATAGTGATCGTGAACTGCTGATTAGCGGTGACAGTACCGCCGTTCTTGGGAAAAGTGAACTTGGCAGAGGGCATGTTGTTGGTTGAGGGAATGGCACCAATAGGAGCTGGATTGCATGAACCACCGGATATCTGCTGCCCATTTGTAATAGGAAGATTGGGAACAATTAGACAGAAGTTGATGAAGTTATTGGTTGATGTGAGCGAAGCAACTTGACCTAGATGGTGTTCCGATCACTTGAGCGACTGACAGAAGATATATATGGAGAGTCACGCACCAGCTGTGGGGACATCCTGCCCATTTTTAGCGAAACCCGGCGCGATCACTCGAGGGTCCAGTGCTACAAAGATAAATCAGTGTGATATTACTTCCAAGGTATATTCAGATTTACTAAGGGATGCTTGGGGATCGGTAGAACCAGCAGCAGTGTTGTTGCCACCTGCTCCAGTAGCAGCGGTGCTGTTTCCAGCGACAGTACTGTTCCCACCAGTTCCAGCAGTAGAAGTACTGTTTCCAGGAACAGAAGCGACAGAAGCACTGTTTGCGACGTTGTTGGCGTTGTTCTTGCCGCTTTCGCTATCGTTTCTCCCCTCATCGTATCGTTTCCCCCTGAACTCATTGGTAACTTCTTGACGGAGAGACAAACGCGGGTGCGGGACGCTTATAGCCGCGGCCTGGGAAACAAGGGGAAGGAGAACAAACCAAGTTGTGGCAGAGAACTTCATGGTGTTCACAAGGGGAGCAAGACTTCACAGAAGCTAATAGAAAGAACGTGTGAGGGGCAGGGACTGCAAGCTGTTGCACGTCTATACTGGAGCTTCATCTCAAAATTGGAACCCTGGAGGTGTTTGTTACTCACAAGAAACCGAGATAGCCAGGCAGCGCTGCTGCTGAATATAAGAAAGGAAAAGTGGAGGCGAGAGAACGAAGACACTACACTCATTGCCCTTGTTGCTTTATATGATTCATGGATTGATGCCAACGAGCCATTGACAAAGGGAGACGGCCGAGGGCAGTTGCTACGGGAACATCCACCATTTGTTGATTCATGAGCACTAATGATCCTTTCTGCGTTTGTTGGTTGTCTCTTCAACCATTGAACATCTATTGACGTCCTTCACTCTCCAATTTTCAAAAAACAAGTCTTCTGTCGACCATTTGATAACTTCCTTCGGGTCAAGTCTTGATATTGGCAGTTATAACTCGCCTCGAGATTCATGCCGCACCCGACCCGACTCGACTCACGTTGCCGGCGACGAACAACCGTTTAGATAGGTCGATTTAATAAAACGCTCCCTTGTGACTGAAACGAACGCCATATCAATTTGTCGTTGCAATGTTTCCTTTGTCCAGGCTCTTCCCCGATGCTGAATAAACCAACTGAGCGATTGTATTTAATGTCCATCAAAAAACTCAAGACACCGATTCGGGCTAAGTGTCGTATTTGTATTAGACTGGCACATCACCAGTGCCACTTGATATCTTATGTGTCGGTCGACGCTCAGTCTAGAAATGTAGTTAGGACACATGCGTTTTATTTCGGTGTCCGTCACTTGACTTAAGGTACAGAAGGAGGAAAATACAGACAATACGTAATATGGTAAGAAATGCTACATCTTCATACAGATACACTAGGTCCAGTGTGGGAGATGAGCCGCATCTCGCGACACGAACCAATAGGGGGTGTGACATCGGCCAGAAGATAACCCGCCGATGGCACAGACAAAGGATATCAATATGATGATGTGTAGACAATGTGGTAAAATGTATGTATGTTATGTACGATGAGTATTGGGTATGAAAATATTATAAGTATGTTATTTGAATGATATTATAGATATGGATGAGTATGAATGAAGTAATGGAATCTAGAATAATGTATGTAATAAATCGTACATGGGTAATCAGATATTTGTGCTAACGAACAAAGAGAAAGTTCATGAGAAAAAGAGTGGGATGATTGTACATGGGTAATAAGGTATTTGTGCTAACAAACAAGGAGAAAGTTCATGAGAAAGGAGTGGGAGGGTGGGCAAAAGAAACTGGTAAAATCATAAGGTATCATAGAGGTACAAGAAAGAAAAGGATGGGACCATGTGACCATGACTTCGTATCATAAAACATGTCCCTCATTCATCCCATGCCTCCGTTCTGCAGACTCCTATTTTATTTTGGCATCCGTCACTTGACTTAAGGTACAGAAGGAGGAAAATATAGACAATACATAATACAGTAAGAAATGCTACGTCTTCATACAGATACACTAGGTGTAACGGCTCATGCGCGTTACACTCTTACTATACAAATTATTAATATTTACCGTTATTACTAATTATTACTTATTTAACGTGTATATAAGTTGTGAGGTTAAATTACGTAACCTCAAGTAGTCTTTTCGCACAACTGTAGCCAGAATCAATAGATAGGTTCTGACTTACGGTTCAGTG
>JABCKS010000053.1:0-10171 GCA_018851325.1 Termitomyces sp. DKA19
CTTAGCCTATGTAATTTAAATCAAAATTGATGGAGTAATGGCCATTTTAAAATATTCACTCATTGGAATAGTTTTTTATACATCTCTAATTTTAGTATTTAGTACTTTGTATATCTTCCATTTGCATTATTAACTGCTTGAATCCTTCTAGGCATGCTTTCTATCAGTCTTTGGCATACTTTTGCCAGTATTCCATCCCACTCCTTTGCAACCCTCTCCCACAATTCATACACACCATGAGGAGGTGTTCCATACTGCCTAAACTGCTTCCTGTAGTACTCCTAGAGATATTCAATAGGATTAAGATCAGGGGATTGGGCTAGCCACTAGAGGATATTAAAGTTATTGTCTTCAAACCACTTTTTAGCCCTCTTAGAGTTGTGTTTAGGGTCATTGTCCTGTTGAAAGTAGTGGGCACTCTCCTTCATCTCTAATTTTTCAAAGTTTTCCTTTGCTCCATCCTCCAAAATTTCACAGTACTGCTCTATATTCATAATCCCCACTACCTTTACCAGCTTTTCTACTCCATTTCAACCTATACATCCCTATACTATGGGATTATTTCCTTCTCCATATTTCACAGTAGGTGTAGTAATTCAATTTGAAATGCCTTCTCCTTTTAGCTTTTACATATACTACTTTCCATCTGACCCAATCCTGTTAATCTTTGTTTCATTGGTCTACAATACTCTTTTCTAGTCCTTCACAGTCCAGTTTTGATGCTCTTAAGCCCATTTAAGTTGTAGTTGCCTATGTTTAGCTTTAAGCATAAGAACTTTCCTCTTTGTAGCAGACCAATACCCCTCTTGCTTCAGCACATTCCAAACAGTCTGAGGATAGACAGAATTGGAAATGATATTGTTGATAAAATTGGTGGCCTGAACAGCTGTATCAAGTCTCCCAGTTAAAATTTGTTAAACAATAGTCTGTTTATCATGTGGAATAAGCTTAGCTGGACAGCCTCCAGGATGGTTTTCCTTGTCCATCTCCAACTCTCTACTGATTCTCCCAATAGTAGACTTTCCTAGACCAGTTTTAGCCTCAATCTAATGTAGAGAATACTCTTGAGCAAGAAGAGAAGCAATAGTAGAGTATTATGCAGGAAAAGTAGCTTTTATAATGGTGATTGAAGGTCAAGACATGGTTCAACTGACTTGAACCACTCCCAAATATACCCAAACATGGTCACATGACTCTGTTGATATTCCCACATGCAACTTACTCTTTATTTCTGACTGAAATAAGAATAAATCTATAAAGTTGGAGATGCTCAAAAAACTATTCCAATAAGTGGATATTTTAAAATGGCCATTACTCCATCAGTTTTGATTTAAATCACATAGGCTAAGATGCAATTTGTAGCTGCAATGCCATAGTATTTTACATAATTTAACCAGAATTTTAGATACTTCCAATCTTTCATTCCTCTAAACATTAGGACAGTTTTTTGAGCCATTATATGATGTGACAACTGTCCTGAAACCCATTTTCACAGTGAGAATTAGTGAAAGAATTATGATATATATTGAAAACATCCTTAATATACTCTAAGCTATGATTAAACCAGATATCTAATTGTAATAACTATTTTTTAACTATTAAAATGTTCATAAATTATTTTGAAAACAAGAGTGTATATATTGGCTTATTCATTGATTGATTAACATTGAATTCAGTTTCTTTGACAACTCTTAGCTATTGATATATTGAATATTTCATCATGAAAGTAAATTGTTTTTAAGCTGTAAAAATATAGAAAAAAAAAACTATTTTTAAAAAAAGGAAGTATATATATCAAGTTAGAACCAAAACTAAGCATTGAGTTTTAAAACTCAAGGCTCTAACTGAGCACAGTAAGGCTAGAGGCTAGGAGTAAGTGTTGAGTTGACAACTCAAGGCTCTAACTGAGTACAGTGAGATTAAAGCTAGGACATCTTGGAAATCATCCCATCTTATAATCTCACAAAAAATATGGCTTGCTTAAGAATTCAAGACTCTTCAAGACAATTCTCATCCAAAATATTCAACAGTTCTACTCTTTATACCAATTGCATTTTCTGGCTACTCATAAAGGTTCTACACTCTTCATTCCATCTAAGGGCTCATTTTCCTCTGAGGTCAAAACATGCCCTTTGAAGGAAATTAAGAGATTATTACTGAAAGTTCTCATGTGTGTTGCCATATATTCTGCATAATTGTGAATTTATGTTCTGCACATTTGTAATAGTCATTTTTGAACAGTCTTGAGATAGTTGCAACAAACAAAGACTTTGACCTCAGGCAATATCAGTCAGTTATCAGCAACTATCTCAAACCAGTTTACTTTGTTTGTTGGCCAGCATGCAGCAGATCTTGATATGTGGAAAGATTATCATTCAATAGAAACACCAATTTGATCTCACTGCTCTTTACTAGCCCTGTATTTTCCTATGGCTTTTCCATTTCTATGTGTCCAGCCTTCACTGCCTACACTGTTTCACAGGTATACTTGGGAAAAATGGTGCACTCTCTCCCCAATACATAACTGACATAAGCAACTCATTCTATATTGTGACTTGGTTATATTACTGCTAAAAAGGGTGTGAAGCACATTTTACAGCTTGGAGCCAAGAGTTGAGGGAGTCTCTTCCACTGTATCTTCATCATGCATTTCCAGCAATGCTTTTACACAAGGGTGGGCTATCATATGATGTTGTATTGCAACTTCAAGTGGGGATAGCTGACAAGTAAGAGCTAGTAAGGGTCATTGCTAGAAGGTGGACAGCCATAAGTAATAGCTAGTTAAGGACATTCCCAGAAGGAAGCAAAATTTTAAGACAAGTCATTGTCAGAAGGGAGCAAAATTTAAAGACAAGGATTCAACTGATTAGCACAACACAATCACATGAGAATAAAGTCATGTGGGAGCAAAATTTAAAGACAAATTTTGGTGAGGAAATGAGTAGTAAAGCCTTAGCTACTCTGTAGACCTTAAAATCAACTATAGCAAAGCTTAGCTTCCTTATACAGAACCTCACTCACAAGCACTGATCAAGATGGATGAATCTATTGTCATTGATAGTAGTATGACATCTGATAAAGATTCCTCTTCTCCTGACAACTCAAATAATGATAACATAAATCCAGGTTTATCAAGTAATGAAGAAGATGCACATGAAATTGAAATGCTCAAGGCATTCTCACAGGCTTTTCTGAAAGAACAAGGTGTGGATCAAACTCTCAGCCTCTGAATGAGAAACAATTAAAAACAGTCATATAGAACAACTTGATCACATCTCCACCACTGAAGCATCAGATACAATCACAATTCTTCAAAATCTTGTCAACTCTCCACAAACATCTAATGAGAATTACCAGCAAATCAAGAAGGACTTGTTTAATACCTTCCAAACAATCTCAACTCCTTACACCATGGTGCTCAGCTTCTTTGTCTTCATGCCTTCTAAGATCATATTATGCATTGGGATTCCAACATCTGCAACATTGTTGATCAAACTTGTCATCAAGTTTTCAACCTTACCTTTGGCCAGATGCTCATTTGCCATCCTTGATGGATTGCTGAACATATTCCTCATTATGTTCCACAACCAAGTGTTCTTGTTTCTGCATTACAACTCATCTTCAATACATTTGGAAATGCTATTGATGCAATGACAAAGCAGCCACTTTTTTCTCAGCTTGCTTGGAAGAAAGCAGAGGCTGTGATCAAGCTAGTATGTCAGGGTTATCTCTCTGGTATTGAGGGAGTGTCAATGTATGAAAAGGGTCACATAGATCAGAATAGGCTTCAGAAGTGGGTCTGTCTGAGAGGGATGAACTTGCAGCACCTAACATGCCGTTTCCATCTTTCTTGACATCTAATCCGATATCTATTCAACCCTCACAAGGTACGGTGGACACCAATGATCTCACCAACGTTCCTCCATCCCTGGATGTTAAACTTGCACTTTCCCATCCCGACATTCCTCCCTTTGTGCTGGACTTTAAACCACCCATGCTCTCTGGATCTCTATCCCACATCACCTCTGCATCACCTTCCTATCCCGCAACTCCTCCCTTTGTGCCGCCCTCAGTCTTTGGATCTCCAGCCCACATCACCCCTGCATCTCCTCCTGCAATGTCCAGCCACATGCTGACTCCCAAATCTTCCATTCCGCAACAATGACCTTCCCTGGATACGAGAACATATCTCGAAGCTTAGCCTGGCACTAAATGAAGGCAGACTCAAGTAGCTGGACTCGGACAAAGAAAAAGGAAGCTCCGAACCTGCCGTCGTTGTTTTCGGGAGGACTGCCGTGGTAATAGTGACATTTTCAATTGTCCCGAACCATGCAAAGTCCCATGTAAAGTATGTAAATGCACAACTGGATGCCGTGGTGTTGATAATGGTTGTAAATGTACATATATATCCAGTGAAATAATGTAGTAGACAGCCTGTAGTCAAGTTCTCAAACTCTTCTCTTTTCTCTCTTTTTCCTTCTTTTCTGCGAGATTTGGTCTGGCGGGAACCCAGTACAATGATGGGTAAACCAATCTCGTCGTGTACGAATCTTCAAATCAATGCGGCTTCCTGATCAGCTCAAGTATATAGTTTATCAACAAAGGCAAAGGTAATGTTGACGAATAAATTATTCAATTGGAGACTATGTCAGTGTAATATACTCTTCCCTGCTTACTGAGTGCAAAGATGGTTGCTCTTTCTTGGATGTATCTATTGCAACGAAACGTGTATAGCCAGTCAACCAGAATAATCGTGATGGTCCAGTTGCATTGCCAGATGAGCCTGCGTTTTGGACTCTCGGATGCCTCATTGTGAGTGAGTTATCCCATTATCGTTGCCAATTTTCGCAACACAACGAAAGTTCGTCGCATACCACCAGCATTGATCATGACTGACTTGAATATGACTGGCATCATCCCATTTTCGTTGCCAATTTTCGCTCTATGTCATAAACAATCAGATTTGTTGTATTTAATTCAATGCACCTCGATTGCACCATGATTAATGATTGGGTTTGTCAATATATTCCACTTTAGTAGTCTATACACCTGGGGATGGGATCTGTGATATATTCCCTTGCTCAAACGTCGGGCATTTTCCCACAAGATTTTGAGTGCATTATGGGTTCCACTTCCTGACGTCACCATGTTCTGCAAAATGTCCACCCTTTATAATTTGCTCTGCGCGCTCCCACACGCTAAATGTTGATCCTCGGATAGAACTTTCCCAACTCTCAATTGTCGGTAACCATTCCACAAGAACCATCCTACGATCACCAATCTCTTGGATCCGCTGCGCAATCAAAGGCGCAGCTTTGGAATACGGCGGTACAACCACGATAAAGTACCTGAGGTTCGCAGCCAACTTCAGAAGAGGCTGTGTATTACCCCAATTTTGTGCGCAAGTTGCGAAATGGGTCAGCGAACGAAATTGGACTGATGCGCTGGGACAACCAGAGTTGATGGCGTTTTTGGCGTGCCGGACAGCCTCGCGCATCTGAAACCAACTATATGGCCCGTCGAGAATCATCAGATGTGTCAGGGTCGCAAGGAGAGTCGGTGGGAAGGTGAGTTCTGCAGAACGGGTGGACCTGAGCGAAAGTTGTCGGATAGAGTGTGAGCGGACGAATGGCAAGAATACCGAAGGACTTCGTGAATTCGTCCAGACTGCGAAGTTCACGACGTTTTGAGAACATGCTGCAAGAATGGTCTTGGACTGCTGGAACGTCACGGAATCACCGATAGCGAGACTTTTCACAAACGGGCCAAAGGAGTCTTGAGACTTGGCGTCTATAGTCTTAAACAAGGCTTCTGCATGCTGTTGACTACGGACTACGATGCATTCATATAGGATGGGCTCAATCCTGGACCCCGAAATGATGCATTAGTCGAGGAATTCAGGTCTTTGCTTGACAAGACATACCAGGTCCGCACATTGCGGGAAACAAGGACGAGCTGACGCACGATACTCCCATCTCGTCTGGCGGCGGTCTCGAAGATCAATCGCTGCAGTTCACTGGGCATATGACCGACAACGAGCATCGGTGTTATCGACAAGCCTGCTTGTCAAATCCTTGAGTGATGGAGAGATTGTGTTCGACTGGCCCGTCATATCTCTACCATAGGCCCCAGGCTGCATAATGACACACGTGGGTATCGATTACCAAAATTGCAAAATGATAGAAGAAATTCTGGGTTGAAGAGAGCTTACTGTTTTCGACGCGAGATTTGCCCGCAAGATAGGCCAATGTTTTTGATGCTTATCTGGCGGAATCAAATGACTTGATGAGAACGCTGAAAAGTCACAAGAAAATCTCGGTTGCCATGGTTGGAATCCTTTTCTGTCGCATGGCATCGGTTAACCGAAAACACCCGCGTGCATAATTGCACTTATCCGGGTGATCGATCGATGAGTGGCTGTGTTTGCCAGTTACTCCGCGCTTAAATATTATGAGCATGTATGTGCTTGACAAATCACTTACACACAAACACATTTGTTTTACCGGTCCCAGGCTATACCGCTGTGGGTCCCCAGCAAAAGAGGTCTTTTGGCTACCGTGATGGGCCGTGTATCACGTTGTCAGCCTGCCGAACTCGGCAGAAGGCTGCTGGCTGCGCTTTGGACTGCGCTTTGGGCTAAGAAAAGACTTTTTTCTGCAACATGACCTTTGGCAGACTGTCACATATATAGATGACAAGATTGTGGTTGTGATGACAATTCGACCGTAGAGGCTCGAGGTGGTAATTGTTTCTGGTGGCCCCATTTGGTAGCAATTTGGTTGCGAACAGCCTCAAGTGGGTTTTTGTTCCCCGTCAGCACCGGTTTGTTCTTGACTCCCATCTTATTAACATTCTCTTTTTCAGCTTATTCCACCTTTTTATACCCACGCTCGTCATCGGTCAACGGCTATTCCTCTCTCTCCTACCATGGTCCCGACCATCCTCCCAGCCTCCCTATCTCTATTGACTCTCCTCCTTCTTCCTCCTTTGTCGGCGGCTGAACCGCTGCATTTCTCTCTCTCTCGTCGTGCTGGACCTCGTCATGACATTTCTTATTATGCCCAAGCTGCGGAGCACTTGCGTGGGAAGTACGGAAAGACGTTATCATCCAAGAGTCGACGGACGGTTGTCAACTTCAATATGACGAACCAGGTGCGTACTATGCAAACAGGTATCTCTCTTATTCGTGTGACTTTTGTAATCAGGAAATGGACGCCAGCTACTTTGCCTCAATCAACATCGGCACACCGTGAGTACTTGCAATATATTTATATTTTCACGGTCTTCTCCTCCTCGACTCGACAGACCCCGGCGTTCAAGAACTTTCGTCGCGATGTCCTGTCTTGTGCATACCTTGTACACGTGGAGTCCGTCCATCTTCATGATGGCTAGATGCATTTCTCCTTCCCCGTTTTGGGCATTGTTGTCAAACATAGACATGCTCTAACAACGTTCTTGTTCTTGATAGACCGCAATCGTTTAGTGTCATCCTGGATACGGGGTCTTCGGACTTGTGGGTGGCGGACTCGAGCTGTTTGACTTGTAGTAGGATTACCCCGGTCTTCGACAATCAGATGTCGTCCTCTTTCGACTCCTCTCCTCAAGGAATTAAGATTCAATATGGTTCCGGGGCAGTCTTGGGGAAACTTGCCACAGACACAGTTAGCATGGGTCAATTCACAGTCACTAAACAAACATTTCGTAAGTGAAATCCTCCCTTCCGATAACGCTCAAACAATCGAATCTTCGAGCAGTTGCCGTTAACCAAGTGTCCAGCGGATTGATCGATGGAAATGTCTCAGGAATTCTAGGACTGGCATTCCAAACAATTGCGTCAACGAATGCTGTGCCATTCTGGCAGACCTTGACTAATAACAAGCAGTTGGATAGCCCAGAATTTTCCTTTCAAATGACGCGCTTCAGGGATAACCCCTCAGCAAACAACCAGGACGAGCCCGGAGGAGTCTTCACTCTGGGTGGCACCGACTCCAACCTGTTTACGGGTGAGATTGAATTCCTGAACATGCCTGTCGATTCTCCTACTTTCTGGCTCCTCCAATTGAGCGGTACGTGGTAATCTCTGCACACTACAATGTACTTACTCTCATCTTTAATTCGATGTGCCCAGCTGTAACCGTACAAGGCAAACAAGTATCCATCACTACTGGTGCTTCAGCTCTTTCGGCGATCGACACTGGTACTACGCTGATCGGAGGACCCACTGAGGATGTTGCGACTATTTGGGCTGCAGTTCCTGGGTCCCAGTCCATTTCCTCAATGCCAGGGTTCTTTTCATTCCGTGAGCCCGACCCATGCTATTTATTGATCTGATCTTAATCGTTGCATTTTCAGCCTGTGATACTGACGTCTCTGTTACGATGTCTTTCGGTGGAAAGGCATGGCCCATCAATACTGCCGATATGAATCTTGGTCCACTCGATCGTGGAAGCAGCCAGTGTCTCGGTGGGATTTTCGACCTTGACGCAGGTAGCAACATCGGAAGCGCGTCTGGCGCCCCTAGCTGGGTGGTTGGTGATACTTTCCTTGTGCGTACTCCCGCTCAACTCGGGGGATTGCGTAGCTGAAATGGAATCTTTTAGAAAAATGTTTACTCAGTCTTCCGGTCCAACCCGCCTTCAATCGGCTTTGCTCAGCTATCTTCCGTGGCAGGAGGCTCAGGTGCGACTCCAGCATCTTCAGCCGACCCTGCACTCACCACTTCATCATCAACTTCGACTATTCCGTCAAATTCTGTCCTTACTGAATCATCCACCCCTACTCTCACTGTCTCAGGTGCACCGAATGGCAGTTCATCTGCGACTGGAAATCCGTCAGTTAGCTCATCCCATGGCAGTAAGTGCTTGTTCTTGTCTTTTTAGATGTGACACATAATTGGTCATCTTTCAGATGGAAGTCCCTGGAGCAGAGCGGCTGTGAACACTTTGGTCGTGTCTATAGCAGCAGGCGTTCTCGCGACATACCTAATATGACCACAGTGGGACGCTATTCTGAGTATACCGACCAATACCCATGATGATCTCCATGACCTTCTACCGGATAGTAAATCCAACCTTGATGTAGACTTACATTTTCCTGCCCCAATTGGAGGCTTATGTATTCAATAACTCAACGACATATCTTTTATAATGGATGTTCAGTATCAAGTCCTAGACTATATCAAGTTGTAGCATCAATCTGTCCTGAATAGAAGTGTTAAGCATCGGCAAAGGCGTATGGACATTCCTCTCTCTTCAGATGGTATGTTATGGTTATGGTGCCCGCATTAACCGGCGCTCCTGAGTGAATATCACGTAAGATTTATTGGAGTTTTACGGTATCAGGACTCGAAGTCACGCTGGATGCGAAAGTTAGGGTTTTGTCCCATTGATCAGATCAGAACCTTATCCCGCTAGGTTGCGCAGGACCAATCCTTGCTGCTTAATCACACACTTTGTGCAGTAAAAGTGATAGAATTTATTGATTTCTCTTATTTGAGCTTCTCGCACTCGAGGGGATTCAAATCAATAAATATAAAAAACTACAAACTTGACTTAACTGTGCCTAATGGACCTAAGCACCCCGCTCCCTGGCAGGGCCAAGCCATGCAACAGTTTCCTGCCATTCCCCTCAACTTTCTGCTCCTTTAATATCCTTCTTGCATGCACAAATTACCCATGTTTTTTTCGTCAGCCTATATGGGCCAGTTATTCGAGTCAACCCTGCAAAAACAACTAATCCACTATAGCCCTACATCTCATGCTGCCTTGATGCTACCATGATCAATTAGATTCATTTCATTTTCTTTTGTCTTTCAGAAGCCTTAAATTGTCAAGAATTGTCTTATCTCTGACTGATGCTCTGCTGAACACCTGCTGCCTTGTTGTCATTGTTCTTATATTTTCATATATTTTTAGTGTCATTTGCTATTTCACCTGTTAGATACAAGAACTCAGTTGGTGTAAAAACAACTGATATTAATATAGTACCTGTTGAATACAAGAACTACTAGTATATTAGTATGTGTCTGTGTTAATGAATATGAAACATACTTTAGTCAGTGTAATAATGACTGAGGTTGTCTCAAATTCCACTTTCAGTTTACATAGTCATTCTCAAACTATTTGTGCATATGCATTTCATATCTAGGCCATATTGCATCTCCACATATGCA
>JABCKS010000053.1:10290-54872 GCA_018851325.1 Termitomyces sp. DKA19
TTGGCTAGGTACTAGCCTAGTCTGTCACTACTATCATTAGGGTCTTCT
This sequence comes from Termitomyces sp. DKA19, assembly GCA_018851325.1. Classification (NCBI taxonomy): domain Eukaryota; kingdom Fungi; phylum Basidiomycota; class Agaricomycetes; order Agaricales; family Lyophyllaceae; genus Termitomyces; species Termitomyces sp. DKA19. The sequence goes on from JABCKS010000053.1 coordinate 10,339, forward strand.
CATCCATTGTTTGCACTTGTGCTGGTCCCCATAGGTCAAATGCCACACACTTATATAGTGTCACCTCAAGTATCATCTTGCTGTCAAATGGGCATTTATTCTGCCTTCCCTATGATGCAGTCCTCACACCACCCACTTGTTGATGTCTTTGTCACTGACAACCCCTCTACAGTCTCATATCAGATCATTTCTCAGATTGTAGACTCTCCTGCATGGCCAAACTGGCAATGCCCCATTTTGAGGTCTGTAGAATGGTACAGGGACTAGACAAAGAATCTTGCTAAAAGAGGTGAGATAAACTCAACATCAAACATTGTGCTAATCATTGGACATCTCATGAATGGTTTGCCATTAGGTGCATGTAATGTTGCTCTATTCCCATTGTAGAGTATAACAAGTATTTAGTCCTCAGTCACTCATGGTAATGTAGTTGACTAGGATTTTACTACCTGTAGGGTATAACAAGTATCTAGTCTACAGGTAGGTATAAGTCAGTAGGTCAACAATTGATGCTAGAGACTCATCCTCAGTCACTCACAGTAATGTAGTCAACTGAGGGTTACTGTTTGTCTATGGGAAAAAACAACACAAGAAAAACAAAGACTGGTAAATACCAATCATTGTGGCTAACAAGCATGAAAGAGGTAAGTCTATAAAAGGAAATATTTTGCCAATCATTGGGCAAGCCTGCCACTCAACACTCCCCTTGACTTGTTCAACCATTGATGTTCTTGATCCCCATGAGTGTAATGAGGTAATTGTGTGTCACGTGGGGCAAGGGTTTTGTGCAGACATCAGCAATGTTCTCGGCAGATGGCATGTGAATAACTTTAATATCTCCTTCCTGGATATGTTCTCATATATAGTGATACTATATATCAATGTAACTTGACTTGTAAGATAGAGGAATACTTACTAACTTGACTTGTGAGATAGAAGAATACTTACTGAATGTATGGCCATATCGTTGACGAACACTGTGGACTTCATTGAAGATCAAAGGCAGAGAAGCTTCCCTCAGGCGGAAGCAGACGGTTGATACGCGGCGGAGCTCTCTCTTGCGGTGATTCGGGTTGACAGGATCAAAGTATACAAATTCACATATCGAACGAAAAGCGATATAGTCAAGCGAGTAAAGCTTGGAACCAGAATCCAATTGTGTCGATGTGTGCGTCTGGGTAGAGCGCGACATGATTCGAGGTGGACACGACAAAAGTGTTCAAACAAAAATGTCAGAAAACAAGGACGAGGGAACGTTCGTTCCTCCTAGTCACACGTACATGGTTCCCACGCATTCTGGAGGCAGAGATTTCTTACCATCATTTTTGTCGTCTTTTTGCTTTATGCCCGGAATCACCAATCGACACAGGGGCTTGCGTGACTTTGTCACAGATTCGCTGGGACGGAACCATATGGCATTGCCAACTCCTGATGAGGACGGATTCCTGACCAAGACAAATAAAAGCTAGATATGGACTCGAAGTCTCTCCCGGGCCATGTCACACTCAAAGTGTTCAGTCAATCATGTTCAGCTCGCTCAGGGTGCTGCGGCCCAGCATAGAGCACAAGTATATCTCCGTGGAGCTGGCTTGCGTGCTCTAGTCAAGGACAAAAGAGCCGTAGCCGTAGCTGCTTTTGCATCGTTAGTCTAAATAATCCAGACTAAATGGTTTCATCGAACTGATTTGATCAATTATCATCAGCATTGGAGGTTTCCTATATGGCTATCAGCAAGGTGTTCTGGGAGGCAGCTTTACCAAATCGTCCTTCAAGATGAGGTTCCCGAGGACTGCGGAAGCGGAAGTCCAGTCACTTTTGACCGCGATTCTTCAAGTCGGTGGCTACATTGGCTCGCTCACAGCAGGATTGTTTGGTGAAGTTTATTCTCGCAAACACACGATTCTCTCGGGTGCTTTGTGGGTTATTCTCGGGTCCTTTCTCTGTGCTGGAGCAAGAAATCTCGCTTTTCTTTACTCAGGAAGGTTCTTTACTGGCATAGGGGTAGGTACGTTGGCAGGAATTGGGTGAGTGCTCTCTTATGTCTCTCTGACTTAGACATCGAACTTGACTAATTTCGCTTCGAGGTTCTTATATAATGCCGAACTTGCTCCACCAGAGTTTCGGGGTTAGTATAAAATCATCCAGACTTTATGGTTCTTGTCATTCACGTCGTAACATTGAGGTCTTTTGGTAGCAATGCAACAACTCGGTGTGACATTCGGAATAATGGTTTGTAAGGAACTCTATTGAGTCATATTAATTGCTTAATGGAAACAGGTGGCATACTGGATTGGATATGGTACCAATTTTGTTGGAGGAACTGGTTCCAGTCAAAAAGACCTAGCCTGGCAACTTCCTTGGATTATTCAGGGCATTCCAGCTGTTGTCTTGGCTTTTGGCACTTTTTTCATGCCCTACTCCCCTCGACTTCTTGTAAACAAAGGCAGATATACGGAGGCTACCGCCACACTATCTTTTCTCAGAAACCTGCCAGAAGATCATGAGCTGATTCAAATAGAGCTTTTGGAGATCAAATCGGAAGCAATCTTTGATCGTCGGATACTCCAGCAAAGGTACCCTCGATTCGTGAAGGAAGGAAGCAACATTTGGGTCACAGAACTCATAGGCTATGCACATCTCTTCAGGTCGCTAGACAGTTTCAAAAGGACTGTAATAGCCGGCACTATAATGTTTTTCCAACAATGGACAGGCATCGACTCGAGTAAGTGCTTCAACCTTAAACCAAGCCATAAGTCATGAGATGTACAACTCTAGTTATTTACTATGCCCCCTTCATATTTCAAAACCTTGGCCTCTCGTCTACATCGGTGTCTCTTCTAGCTACGGGTGTAGTCGGCGTGATCATGGTGCTTGCTTCAATACTGAGCATGATCTTGATTGACAAGTTCGGAAGAAAACCGCTATGGATTGCAAGTTGCACGGGAATGGGACTTTCTATGGTAATAGTGGGTATCATTACAGCAAAATTCTCGGAAAAGTGGACAGCCCATACAGCTGGTGGGTGGACGGCTGTCGTGCTCGTTTGGATCTATATTGTATGTGTCGTTTTTGTGACAAGGGAAGTTAATGTGACTTAAGTACGCAGGCGAATTTTGCATATGGAGCAGGTCCTGTCTCCTGGACACTGATATCTGAAATCTTTCCTCTTTCGATGCGAGCAAAGGGAACATCAATCGGCGCAACTTCAAATTGGGCTAATACCATCGTTGTGGCCTACTCCGTTCCTCCCATGATCAAGCACATCGGTTTTGGAACATATATTCTCTTTGCTGTTATCAACGTCCTTTCTATCATCTTCATGTATTTCTTTGTTCCCGAGACAAAAGGAAAGACTTTGGAAGAAATGGACTTGGTCTTTGGGAGCCATGCATCGAAGGAAGAGATGGCGCTTTTGGCTGATATACAAAAAGAGGTTGGGTTGACTTCTCTTTTGGAGTCGGTGTTGTACAAGAAGCAAAGTACAAATGAGAACAAAGAAAACGATAGCTCAGGTTAGCGGAACATTACATATATATTCAAGAGTCCGTTTTGCCATAATTCCGAGTGAAATTTGATGGAAGACATGGGTCCTTCGATTCTTGTGTAGTCAAGTAAATGTATACACGTGTATCCTGGAAGTCTCGCTAATACACTCGACGACAAACTCAACATATCAGGGCTCAAAGCCGGGCCAACGTTTCATGTTTAAAATTGATAGCAAAAATGGTATGCGCGACATCCATGAACCAGCACTATGAACATCACACTTTTGAACGACTGCATAGTCCTGAACATGTGTAAACAGAGATCATGGCTACCAGGATGTCCAGGATCGTATGTAGCAGGAATCAATACACCACACTGTCCATGTTACTTACGGAAAGCGAGTGTTTTACTATTAGATGCCGAAAAGACCCTCGTCCTACTTGGCCGAACTCTCGCAAGCACCCTCGTAGATTCTTGTTCAACCTTTCAGTTGAGATGCCAGAATCCTTAGAGTGCGCGTAGCTAATAGAATCTGAGAACCGCATAACTGTAGGCGCGCCATTATAATCGTCGACGAATGCTGGAAAGTTACAGTTGACGTCCTCCGAGTGATTTGTTCGTCTTGATTCGGCCTCTTCCCTGGCACATACTAGAGCACGACTGCGTTCATACAGATTTGTGTGAGGCAAATAAGGTTATGACCATAGGATGCGCGCGTAGACGATTCCCCGTTGCCTGTAACACAAGTTTATTGAGGCTCCTCCACCTTAACGCTGATGGAATGTCACACGTCGGTCAGGCCTACGTTGGCGAAAGGAAAAGTAGCAGGAGCAAATGAGATTAGTATGTGGTAGAGGCCGTAAAACGCGCAAAGCTTTCGCAATTATCGTCTACGGTATAAATTGTGGTCATTGCCCAATCAGTTGCGATTGCGGAAGTATCGCAATACATTTCTTTCTCCACATCGGTTAAAAATGGACTATTACTCGTGAATGGAAAACGAAAGGGTTGAAATAACAAGATGACGCGACACTGGAAGTTAGCCGAGCCGAATTCAATCTCAACCTTCAACGTTAACGTTAACGTTCATCTCTTATTTGGAGCGGTCATGTTCTCAATTTCCTTTCCGCATTGCTTTCTCGCTGCTTAATCAATCCTTTGCTAATTTTTTAAAACTACTGGACGACGCGACATGGTTCAGTACGACAAAAAGCTACTCTGGCACCCAAGAGGCGACAATAGGTTCATTGTTGGCGGCGGCTCGCAAATCACCTTGTATGAATGGGCACCAAGTCAACCCGAAATCAGACAGATCACCTCACAGCATGATCTGCAGCATTTGAAGGTGAGTAAGGATCCCATGCCGCGCACGTTATGTGACAAGAGCTATAGTGTTTCGCATGGTCTCCAGATCCGATCTTTGACGACCTAGTAGCTGTCGGAAACTCGAGCGGAAGGATTGAATTGCTTCGACTAGAGGCATCTAAAGTGTCGCAGAGGAGCAACAGTTTATCAAGTGGCCAAGGTATTCCTCTCAATGTGCGTAACTCACGTTCCTGCAATTCTTTGGCGTTTTGCTCCGTGGACCCCAATTATCTCGCGTCAGGATTCGACAAAGTGCGAGGGGACTGCAGTTTGATTATATGGGACATTAATACAGTGTCCGCTTCACTTTCCGTACCGTTGGGCCAATCCTCAAATAATGATGACACTATGAAACGTCCACCGCGCCTGGAGCCTATCATTCCTCAAGCTGATGTTGGCCGAGGGGCCGATAGCCGCATTCTCCAACAGTATGCATCCACAGAAACCGTATCAGTCGTTTCATTCCTCCCACAGTCCACCACACAGCTCCTCGCAGGGATATCCCACCGCTGGCTGCGCCTCTTCGACCTTCGTAGTCCCGGAGCTGGGACGCTTAATGCAGCATCCAAAGTACAGGGCATAGCTACGGATCCGTTTGACCACCATCGCATAGCGTGCTACGGGGATGGTGTCATTACCGTCTGGGATACCCGCAAGCTACAGACGCCCAGTCTCTCATTTTCGGAGAAAGACGCCTCAGCCGATGGGGCTCAACTACAACCAAACTCTATCTTCTCAGGTCTGGAGTTTTCAAGTGTACGTCGTGGTCTGCTCGCTTCCATGGAGAAAGAGGCATCATATGTGCGTTTTTGGAATATCCTGGATGTCAACAACGATGCTCCTTCAAACGGGGGCAAAATGCAAGATCCAGTCAGGACGGGGAGAAGGTCGTGGGCCAATATACCATGGCCTTCCGGGGTGCATGGCAATCAAGGGTTGCCTTCGACAAGTAAACAGGACAGCCATGGACCGATTTTATTTGATACACGAAGGAGTGAGTCTTATTGCTTACTCTAATTTAGCCCTCTCAAACCTTGTTCTAGCCAAATCTTTTGCTCGACCTCTTTCGTCGTTTGCTCTCTCCCCCAGTGGAACTCGACATCCATTCACAACCAACATTATGGTTGTTAACAAGGATGGGGATCTTCAGCTTTGTACCATCTATGATACGCCCAAGCCCGCAGCCTGGAGCTCCAGAGGTGACTTAGCCGTTGGCGCTGGGCCTTCTTACAGCATTGTCGAAGCCCCTCAGGACGATGACGTTCCAGAAGATATGCTGCAAAGCACTAGCTCTCTTTTCGGGCGGGCTATAAGTACAAGTGGGGGTGGATCAAGAGAACAGTCCCTTTTGCGCGGAAGGCAGAAAACCAAGTCTGGCCCAGTTGTGCCTCCGCCGCCGGTTCAACATACCCTCCTATCTGGTCGAGAAGACGAGGGATCGTTCTCATCACCGGGGCCTGGCAACCTATATGGAGATGGTATTCATGATTTGAAAAAGGTGCAAGGAAGTGCATTGGGGCTCTCCTTGGGGAGGGATACCGGGGGCGTGGTATCGCGAAATCATAGTTTGAGTGGGGGACGAAGAACAACTGGAGCGAAAGGGGTCGCACAAGTTGTGGAAGATGATATCTCGATGATCATGAAGAAAAGGGCGGTGAGAGGATATGGGCTTTTCGATGTAAGGCTTCCTCGGGTATTTTGCAGTCTCATAGACGTATGAATCGCAGCCCAGGAAGAATTTGGACATCGTTCAGATGTGTGATCCTCCACATCAAATCAGGTCACATATTCTTGCCGAATTATGGGCATGGATATCTCGTGCGGTTGAAAATCTTATTTGAACAATTGAACTTTAGTAATGACTACGCTCATGCAGATTCCTATGAATACCTGTGCATCCCCAAGTCTATACTCCATGGCTTTGATTTCTCCTATCAGGGTCTTCTTGGTATATGGGAAGGTTTCAAACCACTCCCTGTCGCCGAAGGCCCCAATATAGTTGCGACGAATAATTACTATGATCTCTCTCACCACTGGGAGTCTCACCCATCAGTGGACGAGCTGTACGGGAATTTCCCTGCTGCACTGAAAGCATTATTAGTGCGCAGAGATTGCTCATGGAAACCTCCTGTTGCGACATCAAAGGCACTGCATAGGCAGGTAGCATTACAGCTAATCGGATGGAGTTTTAGGGAGGATGACTTCACGAAAATGCTCCAAGAGTAAATTTCCCCCTTCGTATTTTTCCTGTACTCACGAATGTTTATTTTTGATAGATGGGAGGCTGATGGGGATCTGTCCAAAGTGGCATGCTGGCTTGTTTTCACTAAACAACATGCTAAAGCTATATCTCTACTCATGAAAAGTTCTGGTGAAGCCTCAATTGCCATTTACTCGCAACCGCAATTAATGACAGGAATTTCAGACGAGTCGCATTGTATGCTATCGGGCACAATTGCGGCTCTCGTCCCTCATGGTCCCAAAACCATCGAACTCCGAGAGCATTGCGAGCGGCTCATTGTGCGAGTTCAAGATCCCTACTTCCGCGCCATTCTCACCCACCTGGTACTGAATGATTGGTCTGAAGTTCTAGAAGAGGAAGCTTTGCCCTTCCGGGAGAGGCTCGCTGTGGCCTTCCAGTTCCTTGATGATAAGGCCATTACGTCGTACCTCAGACGATGCCAGGAGCGCGGCATAAATCGGGGCGACATCGACGCGATCATCATCCCTGGGCTTTCAGGCAAGGCGGGTATGGACATTCTCCAAAAATTTGTCGATCACACAGGCGACGTCCAAAGCGCAGCGATCATGGGATCTCTCGTGTATCCTCCTCGCAACCCGCATCAGGTTAGAAGAATATCTGCGATAGAAAGGCGAGTGGAACGATGGGTGGAGGGCTATCGGGACCTGTTAGATGGTTTCAAGATGTTCCATCGCCGAGTTGAATTCGACATCGAAAGAGGACAAATTGCTCTCAAGGGAGGTTCGGTTAATGTGGGCGACTGGGTTCCGAAACAGGTCATCATCCGATGTTATTATTGCAACAAGCCTGTCATTCCTGATGGGTCTGGTGGTACAGAAGTTGTTGAGGCACAACAACTGGGAAGGGTACGTTCCGGACTGTCAGCTAATCGTAGACTGACGGAATATTATATACAGCCAACGGCATGCTTTCACTGCAATCGGTCTTTGCCAAGATGCTCGATCTGTTTGATGACACTTTCCATTGTTCGAGATGCGGTTCGCGAAGCAGAGCTCCTGCATTCTCATCCTTCTAAAGGTTTGTGTCATTATCCCTAGACTTGGACGGAATGACAACGTATCACAGATACCATGGAGGATGCCATTGTAATGTGTCAAACATGTAGGCACGGGGGACACGTTTCACATATCATCGCTTGGTTTAACGGGCAAGATGGGAGTCCTGGTCATGATGTGTGCGCTGTTGCTGATTGCGACTGTCATTGCGCTGAAGAGATATGACAAGTGGGTATTGAGGATTAATATCATTCTGTTTTTGTAAGTGTCAGAACTACGGTACAAGCAGAGTTGTTCCTGACGACAGAGTTCTTATAGAAATATTCATATTTTTATGTTGTTGCTTCCTGATTTTTCAATGAGCACTGAATGCCCTCCTCAAGCACCTGACACTATATATATCTATGTGGAACGATAGCTCTTTTGACATCTTCTATATTTCCGGTCTCATGAAAGATGCATATCGAGCGTTCATGTCGCCTGCTCAACAGTGAAAGTGCGTAAAATTTACTTTAGAGAGGACGGCGGCCATGCCGACTGGGCGAACAATCACCTCACCGACTCATGCTCATCTGATCGTGAGTTCACCAACCCATAGATACTCCTAGAAATATGCCCTCTGCTTCCGGGTTATCGAAAAAATCTAATAGGAGTACGAAAGGGATAAAGCGACAAATTTGTCAAATGCATTCCTGGCCTCATTCAGATGTCTTTGGAGTCCGATCTGCCTTCACTTAGCTACGTGGCTGCTAGGTGGCGCATTTTAGTGTGACCGACCCTATTTGACAAGTGGGGCTTCGGACCTTGTAACTATGACACACTTCACGAAAAAGGAGGTACGAAGCGCCACAATTCAACAATCGGTGACCCACTCTTCGTACGTATAAAGGCAGTTGCAACATTGATTCCTAATTATCAATTCACACATGAAATTACAGTACTTTTCTCTGCCAATGCTCCTCGTTGTCAACACCATGGCAACTTCGGAATATCGTGACAACTCTGCGAGTCGCGATAATTCTGATGTGTGTAGCTCGTTGTAACCTTACCCTCTGCTCATCTGATATTGTTCTTAAGATGCAATACGGCGCCAGTGCTTCCCTTTCCAGTATTCAGCAAAGACGTCGTGACAATGCACCAAACCCTCTGAACCCGACAAACCCTCCTAATCAGCCCAACATTTCCGGTCTCCCTAATATGCCAACCCCACCGAGTGCACCAGCACCTGGCAATGCGCCCAACGCTCCAAATGCACCGAACACTCCTAACGGCTATGAATCTGGAGCTCTAGGTCAACCGGGCCAGCCAGGCCAACCGGGCCAGCCAGGCCAACCGGGCCAACCGGGACAACCGGGCCAACCGGGCCAATCGGGCCAACCGGGCCAACCGGGGCAGCCGGGCCAACCGGGCCAACAGGGCCCGCCCGGATCCGCTCAACATCATCGCCATTGTCATGGGTCATCCAGGTGTCATATGGCCAACCGGGCCAACAGGGCCCGCCCGGATCCGCTCAACATCATCGCCATTGTCATGGGTCATCCAGGTGTCATATCCGACAGGATGCTGTGCCTTTCTTCCCCCTTGCGTTCAACCCCTGGGCGGACAACTTGATCGGTCACTTTTTCGACCAGCCGCAGTTCAACACGTGGCCATTATATATCCTCGTCAATTGTGACACTTGGGATGTGTTGTACACCCCATATTCTTCAGAGTGCAAACGTGCCGCTCACTGGGGATACAAAAGCAGGGGGGTTGTTGGACATATTCTCATGAACGATGCATGCGGAGGTGTCTCTTTGTTCCGTCTGTATTCGGAGCAATGGAGGCAGCACGTTTATACGACTTCGTGGACAGAGAAAGTTGAGGCAATGAGGCTTGGGTATCGCGATGAGGGTGTATTAGGATTTATCTTTGGCTAGGGATATATTTTACCGCTCTGTAACTTAATACTTAATGCATTGTCTAGTAAGTGCAGTAATACCTAAGTCTACGAAGTAGGGCGTGTGTAACCAACTCTCCCCAATTTTCCAGGACCCCTTAGCTCAGTGGTCAGAGTGTGTGATTCCAGCCATAGGTTCCACAAAGTCATCCGTTCAAATCGGGTAGGGGTCAATTTTTATTGCAAACTACATTTCGTCTAATTTGTTGAAGAGTAAGAAGTTTACTACTATTTGACTATGCAGAAATAGAAGGAGGTTGTCTCTCTGCTGCCAGATGAAATGACTTTGCATTTACCAGCAAGAGTTCCGTCGCAATACGAGACGCGGAGCGTACAAGCGCTGCCAGGCAGTGTGGATAATCGTCGCCCTCTGAGGCTTCATCGGCCTCCGTACCTCGGGATCCGCCTCAAATATCAAAACAACTGATGTTTCCAATTTTGGATGTGGCTGTGCGTAAACTTACAAGCGGGTGAACATGGGTTGTAGATGTAATATGTAATATGTGTATCTAATTTTTACATATGATGCGCTGATTTCCATGGGAAGTTTTTAAATGATCTTCCGATATAGCCCGGCGTCTGTAAGATAAGGACATCTATCATGTATTCCGAGTCTGCAGAACGAGAGGCGCTGCCGGACGCTCGCTCTCCTCTACTTCCCAGAAAAAGAACCTTGCTACCATCCAGATCTGCCCAGTCTAGCTTTGTTGATGGTACTAGTCAGGCTCACCTGGATTATTCCCAACAGTTTGGCCCTGAGGCTACCCGGGACAAGAAACTGCACTATTTGCTCTATGTTTCTCACTTTCTATCTACATGGAATTCTAGGTTATTTGAGTTCGGCGCTATTCTATTTGTAACGTCGATTTATACCGGAACTCTTTTGCCAACGTCAGCGTATGCGTTGATACGCACCGCAGCTGCTATACTATTCTCTCCTTCCATTGGGAAGTACATTGATTCCGGGAACCGTTTACGGGTGGTGAGACAGTCGATTGGTAAGCTTACCGACCTGAAGCAATCTTGTGTTGTAGTGATGGCATTTTTGGGCTCTACGGATAGTTACGCAGCGTTGTGCTGTCGCATTGTCTTGCATCGGATTTTGGATCGTTATCGAAGGCATGCTAGAATCTCCAAAATTGAAGATTACTGTCCTTGGTATCTTGACTTTCTTAGCGTGCGTAGAGAAACTTGGATCGGTTATGAACACAGTATCGGTTGAAAGAGACTGGGCAAGTATTGTCTTCGACATGTGCTGACTGAACTTTCTCATGCAACATTGAAGGTCCTCGTCGTAGCAGAGAGCACATCCCTTGAGCTGAAAGGTTCTTGAATCCTTCATTGAATCTGTTGACGTGTGATTTATTCTGGCTTTAGTTCTCAATTCGCAAATGCGCCGCATCGATCTCTTTTGCAAGCTCGTGGGCCCGCTTACAATTGCCTTGATCAATGGAATCTCGACACAGTTGGCCGTAATTGTTTGCCTGGGATTAAGCGTCATGTCAGTGGGGATCGAATATTGGGCAATCGCCAGAGTTTGTCTATGAGTCTGGAAGTGATGCGAATCCTATCTGATCTTGAATATCTTATCTAGGTCTACTACAATGTTCCAGCTCTACAGAGCGACCCACGGATATCTAATAGCGCAGGAGTTGACCCTGCCGGTGCCGAACAGACTACTACAGGCTCTCTCAGCTTCTATTACCACCATCCAGCATTTGCGGCTTCATTTTCATTGTCCATCTTGTACTTCACCGTTCTTTCCTTCTCCGGGCAGATGGTTGCCTATCTACTCACAGTTGGTTATGATTCTCCACGGATAGGTACCGTTCGGACGCTTTCTGTTCTATTCGAAATGTCTGCGACGTGGATTGCACCCAAAGTCATGGCGAGAATCGGGCCATTGCGGGCGGCGGTGTGGTTCATTAACTGGCAGATCATATGTCTCTTGATAGGAACGTCATTATTCTGGCATGCTTCACAACCCTTAGTGGGTGCATCATTTTTAATCTGTGCAGTTGTTGCGAGTCGTATTGGTCTATGGGGTTTCGACCTCAGTGTACAAATCATCATCCAAGAGGTAAGTGGAATAGCCGATGCAACAGACTTTTGTGATTTGATCTTGATATCTCCAGGAGGTCGAGTCCAACTACCGTGGCACCTTCTCCTCGGTTGAAGCCTCCTTTCAGAACATTTTTGAGCTTGGATCATACATTATCACGATCATTTTTTCCAGACCAGAGCAATTCAGATATCCTGTACTGATGAGCTCCGTGGCGGTACTTGTTGCGGGCATATTGTATGCCCGATTCTTGAGAAAGAGGAGAGGACATCTGTTGCATATGCCAACCTGCATGAAGGAACGGTCATAGATCAGCCAGGTGAGTCTTTTGAAGAAAGTCTCTCACCCATATTAATCAGAATAATTGCACTCTCTAGAGAGTCGAATTTGACTTTAACGACTATCCCTATTTCAAAGGAAGTGTTCCAGGTTGAGACTATCATGGAGGAGGATGGATCATGGCCATGCGTCGGAGGCCTGAGGGGGTGTAGGCATCAACATGGGACCTCGACATCAATTCAATCTTATATTCATTTTTGTCACGCCAGATTTTTAGTATTGAATTGGCATGTAAAGTTGAATTGCATGAATTTCAAGCTTTTTCAAGTCTGGAGTGAGTGCGCGTCATTTGGCAACGCGGTCATGTGCTTGGCACGTGAGGATTCAACATTGTCAATGACTTATTTATCAAGTTGCAAACGACGACTTCATTCCTTCCATATGTTGAGCTCCCGCCCAGCAGCGTTGGCCATGGACTCTCATGTCTACCCTTCTAAAACTCCGGGGCGCATGAAAGCAAGGGTTGAGAATGCAGTACCCACGACAACCCACGCCAAGGGAAAGGAGATTATGATGCAGACTCCTTTTCCGGTAGCAAAGCAAGGTAGTCTATATCTCGCTTTTCTTCCCCCCTTTATCCTCATTTCTTGCAGCGCATCAGAAAGCTCCAGTGTTAGCTCAAGCACAAGGCAAACAGACTGTATCGCGACCTACTCGAATTTTGGGGGATAAAACGCCATTTCCAAATCGGTCTAATATACAGAAACTCGAAACTCCTGCATCCAAATTATCGAAACTTCCAGTTCTATCTTTTTTAGGGCCCCAATCACAGTTTCAACTCGATAAGTCTCCGGAATCGCTGCGTAGGCCAAGTTCCGCGAGGTCACAAGATCGAGTGCCTCGCAATACCAACAAACACTTTGTAACGCCTGTCAATAATGGGAATCATTGGGACGTCAGCGAACTATGCATAACGCCTCCTGAAGTGGAAATCCAAGGCTCCGGACTTCCCGAGGATGACTTTGACGAAATTGAGTACATGCCACCCAATACCTTGCGTATGTGCAGTCGTTCTTCAGGGTCCGGATTATTCCTTCATTGATTTCCATCCTCTCAGATCTTGCTTTGGAGCCTGTGGTGAACATCGATCTGCCAGACTATAGAGAGGTCGGAAAGGCGTTGTTCGAATTTGCTCATACCTGCCCAATTGATGATACTCCCATCGCCGAAATCGAGATTGATGAAAAAGATCTTCAGATGCCCGGCTGGGATCTATTACCTATCCCAGAACTCGGTTCGTGTCTCTGATATCGAAAAGGTTCACTGTCATTAAAATCGCACCATAGAAAGTGATGATCCCTTTCAGCGAAGGAGAAAACCTAAATCAGCAACTGCTCATATCCGGGACAAGAATACCCTTCTGGCTAGTCAAATAGCCCCACCGACCGAAAAAACACCCGCTAGACCTCTGACGGCACTACGTCCTCCATCACTTCGATCAGAGTCTTTAGCGTCTACCTTAAAAACAAAGAATGAATTATCATTGCTACGCCCTACATCATCATTATCTCAAGGAGCTTCCATCAAGAGCTCCGTGCCGAGTACCTCCCGTATCGCGAAGCCCACTGTGCCAACAGTCAACCGAGCCAAAGCTACCGTCCCCTCGCGACTGGTCAAGCCAACGACTAAGCCGACTCAGAGCATAACTCTGTCCACTGCTACTCATAGTCATCCTATAACTACTACTTCCATGACTTTACGGCGACAAATGACCTCGACGTTACATCAAAAGGCCCTTCCTGGGTGTCGCAAGGTTTCTCCTTCCGATAATATGGAGGCTGAAACATATATGATTCCTTTGGTCGTTGAAACAGGTGCAGATGCCGATGAAGATTTCAGATTTGATGTTTAACTATCACTCCTATGGAGTAAAGCTGGATTTTGGACCAAATAATAAATATTGTGTCGATTTGTATTTCATAATTTACGAGACATGTTGGGATCCTTGATTATTTTTTTTTGTTTTGTAGGTAGCGGTTATGCTCAAGGTTCCTTGATGGTTGTGTTAGGATTTCCTTGCCCAATCTCAGCATTTGACAGAGCTCTAGCTCGTCTAAGTGGGTCTTCACCAAAGTCGTCCAAAAATACCGAAGGGTGTGTCTCTGACTCCGAATGCGAGACTTGCGACCGCGAACCGCGGCTATGGAGATGGGGCCCGCTTGCAAAATTAATACCTGTGATCGTATGCATTCCATCTTCGTCCGTTGAGAGGCGGAATCCAGAATGTTTGGCTTCCCATTTGCGGATATGTAGGAGAAAGCGTGCCGTCATAAATCCGGAAAGCCTGGACTCCCACTGGTCAAATAACGTTCTAATACGGGAATGGGTTGACAGAGGCACTTACGGGACTGTGTAGGCATTTAGTAGGCGTTGTAGAAAACCTCCCTGATGCATTAGGTAAGATGGGGATAAGAAGTGTCAAGCAAAACACTTACAGGGATTGTCTGGAAAATTTGTGATGAGCTGCTGACGAACTTGGAGAATATATTGACGTACGACATTCAGAGCCAGCGAAGCAATTGTAAGCGCAGTAACAATACTATTTTGAGATGAAGTTCATAAAATAGGGGAGATCAGTCATATTGTCAAGTTCACCAGAAGTATAAGATTCCTGACACGACCGATGAACTCATAGGCTTGATACGAACACGTTGGTTCGAACGTACCCTGCTCGAGAATAAGGTAATTAAACCCCTTCCTCTGCTTCCACCATATTCCATTCACGCTCAGGGCTTGAATACTCCGGAATGTAGTGAAGCCAACGGAGAGTATCTCGAAAATACACATCATGATTGCGAGTACCCCCCCAACTGTCGATCAATTCGCCTCACGCTTGGAATTAGTGATCGGAAAATCCTTACCACTGAAAAGTGGTAAGAACGGAAAGCATCACGCTGGATCGCAACGGTGGTTTACTTACGTTGGTTGAGTGGAACTTCCTTCGCAGCTTGTGGTGGCCGCTCCGACCTGGCAAGAGAGAAATGAGCGAAAACCTCCGGGAAATCTGGTAAAAAGCTCACAGTGTCTAAAGCGATGATAGTCAGCCCGATCGAGCCAAAGAAAAGGAGAACCCAGGTATTTCTTCCGAAGACGGCATATGTTCGCGCGGCCCAGACCACTGAGGTCCAAAATCACTTCCCAGTATTATCAAAAAAAGTTCAAAAATCGTACAGACAACCGCTGCTCTACCGACGACACTCAAAGCATTGCTCACTATGAATCCTGAATGACAGCTGACACATTCAGTTTATGGTTTCTGCAGTGTATAGTTAAAAGGTTCTTACTACAGTAAATTGTCAGGACAGAAATTTTCAGCACAAAAATCGATACATACCTTTCCAGTGATCTTGTTACCAATTGTAAGGAGATAAACGAGGTTGGCTATCAATGAGTAGCGGCAACAAAAGTACAAGACAGTGGAGAAGCGAATTCTCTGTCCCCATATGTAACTTATCTCCATGCCAAGGGTCAACATGTAGTCGTAATAGAGCAAAGCTTAAGAAAGTTTTGGAATTTGTGACCGAAGTCTTGAGAGCCACGGACATACCGATGCTCGACCATTGGATACAGAATTGAATGAAACTAGTGAGGTTTTTGATTCGTTGCAACTCTGTTCCAAACTCAAACGATCAAGGGTGTCAACTCACTGTACGGGTATTGGGTCTCCCATACTTGGAAGAGAGAGGACTCTGGAGAGCCAGAGGAGACGGGTGGCGGAATCAAGGCAAGCCCGCGCCTTACATAGGGAATCGGGACTGGCAAGATGTGTTTCGAGAACCAGCGTTCAAGGGGTTTGACGTAGACAGACGCCACCTTTGAATGGGACTTCTGAAGGTTGTCGAGCAGCGGCATTAAGTATTGATGCGAGATGCCAGTTAGCGTTTAAAACTTAAATTAGCAAGGTCGATTTTGAGGTATTTTTCAATCTAGCTCGAAACACTTCCTGTACTAGAGACACAAGCGAGCAAGAGACAGTAGAAAAGGATTTTCAGCAAGTTTCGTGAAAGATAATGAGGACTTGTGAGGATGACTCAGAGGAGATTTAAACACAATTTAGTACGACTCGTGAACGTCTTCTCGGATAGTTCCGACTTGTAACTATTGACCGATCATGTCTTGCTGTTTTGCCGGTTTGTCGTTGTCCGATTCAGCATTTCAGCTAGAGCAATGTCAACACTAGAACAAGTTAGAACTCTCATAGGCCAGCGCGAGTACCTTTCCATGCACGTGGATGTTCCTGATAGGAGGCTGTGCATAGGTAATCTCTCAAGGTTTCCCGGTAGACCGACGATTGTTCTCTTCATGGATTAAAGTCTTGAATTTGAACTGATCCGTCCGTCCGCCACCACGACGTACACGACCTGATATATACTCAGATTTCACAAGGAGTTCCCGACTAGGCATAATGAAAGCAGCGTTCGATAGATCGTCAGAAAGCGTTTAACATTTTTCTGACAAGACGTCTTTGTTGATCGCCGGAAGATTGAGCAATTTGTTGAATATAGTTATATTGAAGTTGAGCAGCATATTTAACCCTTACGATCAGAGGCAAGATGATTTTTTCTTGCCTCTTGTGCGTGCTCCTGTTTTTACGCAGCTGAGACGATACTACCTTGTCTTGATTGCCGAAAGGGGCATGTCAGCTCTCAGTGGGAAATTTTGCTGACATTGAATAGTGCACTCCGCCCATTGGAGGCTGCTGACAGATGAGCCTGTTGGCTCCGAATCGGTGTCCAAGGACTTGCATCGGAAATGGAACATCACTCTGTTGCGTGGATCAGATGTTCATCACCGAGAAAACGTATGAAAGCAACCAGCAACGTGCATATCTCTGGCGATGAAACATGTTAATCGTCCAGTAGGCGTCTCCAAGGTCCATGCACGCGTAAATACAAGCCAATCAAAAAGAGTACATAGCGTCCAGAATTTTTGAGAGAGATTTGAAAACTTTGAGTACGCAAATGAAATCACTTCCTGACAGTTGTTTCGTTATGTAAGAGCCAAAAGACAAGCTTTTTGATACCGTTTCAACGGAACAGCTCAGTTGCGAGTCTCCTTTTCGGGCGCAAACGGCTTCGGGATGTCAACATGTACAGGCTTTGCATCACGTCTTGATGTGATTCGTTCCCAAGTCAGCAAATCAGCACGCACACCAAGCGGACACTGAAACAAGTTAAAGAAATTGACGGTACATGAGGAAGGGGTAAGTAGAGGTTAAAGAGGCTCGTCAGCGAACGGACCGGATCCTGATCAATTTCCCGCGCACGCACGAAGTCCACTTACTATCGAGTCTCTTGTCATCCTTTTGGACTGACTTGGATTCAACTTGTAGAATTTCCCACTTACAGAATATCCTCCCATGAACCCTGACCTGCCACAGATACGAAGCGGAATCCCAAATGATACACCAAACACTTGAAATTCATCCGGTTCCTGATATAGACACCTCAAATCTATCAAAAGGAGCAAATCCTCATTCGAGACCCCATCATGGAACAGTTGTACACAATGAGTGTTGTATGATCCAATGCTACTTGATGTGACCTGATTGACCCTTACTCTTAAACCCATCAGTCGCTCGGTGTCTGTTACTTCAGATGGCTTCGTCCCTACACAGATCCCCAGAACCAATAATGGACTTTGCACAACCAGAGCATATTACTGCAGGTCAGTATTATGACGAAAGGGCTGCAAAGATAAGTGCGTTGATTGACGAGGAGCTAAGAGTGAGTGGATTCGTGTATTTCCTTCCCTGTTATCCGACATTTTTTCCTAGAAAGAGTCTGCTAGACGCAAGGATGCGGCACGAAGGGAGATCAAAGGTACGTCAATTCCTATGGCCGCCTTGGCTTTACACCCTAATGTATGTAATCGTGGCATAGTGATGCTCTTGGGGCAGGCAGAGTCTGGTAGGAATCATGTCGGATTGCATTGCCCATTGCTCTCATACTGATCACTCCAGGAAAATCTACGCTGCAAAAACAGTTTCAACTTTACTACGCCTCTCAAACACTAGATCACGAAAGGCCATCTTGGCGCCCGGTCGTCTATTTCAATGTCCTTAAAGCCGTTCGCATGACTCTTGATGAGCTTGACTATGAACTCAGCACCCATATAAAAGAAGGGGAGGACCCAAACGCTATAACGGAGATTCCTGTGGCTTCCTCTTCCTCCAGACTCTTGCCTTCTCCGCCCATAAGAAGCACCGATGCTGAGACTATACAAAGAGAAATAGGCGAACTCCGAGCTAAACTCCTTCCTGTATTAGCATTAGAAGATACTCTAGCTTCGGAACTCTCAGGCGGCGTCTCTGTCTCAGGAGGGAGGACTGGTGCATACGTTCGTGCAGGATGGCAAGCGCTTGTTACGTCGGCGTGGCCTCTAGGAGACAGCCGCCCAATGGTCATCAAGAGTCAATCCTCGGAATCGATACAATTAGCTGCGAAGACATTGGCTTCGACTTCGGAGTCCATAAAAGCGCTTTGGGCGCATCACGCAGTCAAACGTCTCCTCGAAGCGAAGAAATTGAGGCTAGAGGAGTCTGCTCCTTTGTACGTTTTCATTTTCTTTTCCATCAGAAACGTCTAGGCCCTGACCCTGGGCGACCAGTTTCTTGGACAACATAGATCGCATAGCGGAACCAGACTTTCTTCCGACCAATGGTTTGAAACCATATTCTATCGCACTTCGTTGTTCTAAAGTCGACTTTCAAGATGACATCCTAAATGTCCGATTACAAACCTTGGGTGTTATGGAACATACTTTTCCCATCAATATGGGTGGTATGACCTATGACTGGAAACTTTATGATGTCGGAGGGGCGGTACGTCAATCCTTTGCTCCTCAGGTGGACACCGACTCATCCACAAATTTTTAGCGTGGCCAGGTATGAAGTGCATTGTTTCATATAATGCCGAAGATGTTCCTCATAATGGTGGATTTTCTCTCACAGCGGCACGCATGGGTCCCATACTTTGACGATGGTGAGATTGACTGCCTAGTTTAGTGCGCCTTTCCTCATCTAATGATGGTCGACAGCGACGGCTATAATATTTCTAGGTTAGCAGGCGTGAGCGCTCTGAACGTCTTTTGTTCAAAGATTGACCTTTTTTTCAGCCCCAATTAGCGCCTTTGATCAGGTACAGTTCGAAATCTTCAGGATCACGACTGACTGACCTCTGTGACATTCTTAGTATCTAGAAGAAGATCCGAAAACAAATCGTATCGATGATTCATTGCAGCTTTTCAACGCCATATGTTCGAATAAGCTCCTCGTCCAGGCCCATCTAGTACTCCTCTTGAATAAGGCGAGTGGCATATCCCATCACAGCATCATGATGTGTTGAGACTCCTCACCTTCGCTGTATTTGTAGGTTGACCTTTTGAAAAAGAAGCTCGCGACTGGGATCAAAGTTCGGAAATAGTGCGTAACATGTACCCCGGTTCCCAGAAGCTGGATAGTGCATTGGCTTCGACTTATTTTTTTCTGTTCTTACCAGTATCACGAGTTATGGTGATAGACCAAATGTTTACGAAAATGTATCCGAATACTTCCGATCTCACTTCATGCAAGTACATCGGCGGAAAGACATTGCTAAACGTTCACTCTATGTGGTGAGTATTGTCCATCCCCAGTCTAGCCATATATATCTCATGTGCTATGATCCAGCACTTCACTTCCATGCTGGTATGTCAGACGTCCTTCATTTCATCACTATCATCTTCGCAGTTTTTCAAGTCCCGAACTCTTCTTTGTACAGGACATCAAAGCAACACAAAGTATCATCGCAAATGGTAAGTGGTGCAAGGTAATTTCGGCCTGGCCGGTGACCGATAACAACGTCTTGTTTCAGTTGGGGAAGTTATTTTACGACAACACATAGAACAGATAGGACTCGCCTAGGTAGCGCTTTCAGCCCATCATGCATGCAATGTGCATCACTACATGTGAACAACACATTGCGACTACTCCCAGCTTTCACAAGATGTTATCTCTATACCATATACATCAATATCGTGGTCTCCTGGCCCTCGAGCCAGAAAAGTCCCTCCACCCCTTTCGCAACTTCAGTATGACTCGTAGCGGCTGATTCGCGGCGTGAGCTGCTGATTCGACCTCTGGCTCTTTAAACCCAGCCTATAAAATCCCACAACGCCTCTTGAACTCAGACCAGCCAAGGACTCCGTTACTCTAATGTACTCCGGGCTTGTTGATAACGCGAACAGCCCAATTTCCACCTGTTTTAGCCCGTTAAACTCTTCTCGTGAAAATAAGGTATCAAGGCCTTCCCAGCCGTCAGTCATGTCTTTTAAGGGCGTGTAGAATTCGAGGCATATGCTCTCCAGAGAATTCGTCGTCGAAATACTACCCAGTAAGGCCATAACCCACGAGAGTGCGACCGCAGCATCTTCAAGTGTAAGCTTTATTGAACGAAGGTTGTAATTAGTGCTCAGATCGAATGGGCGTGCTGTGCATAACGATAAGGAAGAAGTTAGCGTGTAAGAAATGATACAACATTAGGATAACTCACGATCTGATTCTCCCATTTTGAAATGGAAATGCTCCAAAGAGCCCTCAGCCCTTGCGACAAGCCTCTTAACGAAGTCTATGTCATTGAAGAGCGCGATGCGTAGCTCACGTAAAGAAGTGAGGTCCAGGGCTGACTCAGGGCCGAGGAGCCAGTCGCCGAAGGGAGCGGAGCTGACGTGCTCAACCGTTAAAAAATGTAGCCGGCATCGGCGAGGTTCACTTGCCGAGGCAACCTCCTGAAGATCGCTCAAGACGGGTGGGGTTTCTGAGTAATCGACGGGGTACCCCGGTTGCTGCCCAAAAGTAATGTTCGACAGCGTCAGATCCTGCAGGTTGACGCAACACGAGATAAGAGAGGAGAGATCCCAGAAAGAAGCGAAGTTCCAAAACGCGAGGCGAACGTACGTAAGAGACGACAACGATAACATCTGGCGTATGGCACTCCGTGCAGGAGGCTGCATCCTGGACCATTGGATGGTCGCAGACTGGGCGCCAAAGTCCAAGCGCTTCAGATGCGTGAGTTTTCGGAAAATACGAGGGAGCCATCTGTCATTAGTGACCCATATGACGGACTGACTTCCCGCCAGTACCATGTGTGGTGCAACTTGCGTGCCCAATTGAGATCCTTCCAATACGTCAAGCTCCCGAATGTAAGAGCAGATAGAGGGTGAAGAACTCAGAAGATGATAGAGACGCTGACAGAGCTCGGAGGGACTGATTGCAGGAGTAACCTTGAGAGAGAGTCTCGAGAAAATATGAAATAGGCTGGTAGGGCGCCAGGCATGGGACACAAGGGAACAGCTGTTCAATGTCACAAAGTCATCATAAAGGTGGTCTATGATATGATCCACGAGTTCCTGAGGAAGTCGTGGGATCAGTTTGTAGGAGTCGGCACTGAGCATGGACTGAAAGGAAATGCAAGGGCGAGGGCTCGCGCTCATGCACAAAAACTTGGCAGAACTGCACTCTTGTACAGCAGCAACAGCACAGCTGGGCTAGGACTGGAATGGGGAGAAACAGATGACAGCCTTGAGGGAACGGCGAGGTGGCAAGCACTCAATGCTGCATGCCCTAAAGAATTGATCGGTATATCGATTAAATAGATTTACTTACTCATGTATACTTACATCTCCTCCCTTTGTCTTATCAAATTTTGCACGCCTTGATCATGAGGTGGTAAATAACTCCTCAGCCGGGTTGACAATCGACGTCACTGTCCGTTCCGGTCTTCGGACCTTAGGATCACCACCTATTTATTCTTTTCCAGCTTTCGAGTCCAATGTACTCTGAGTCACACTTCTTGAACAACACTCACTTCGCATCAGGCCTCCCTCAATACCAAGGATGTTTGTCTTTTGCAGACAACAGAGAAAGGCATATCGGTTTCTTTACATAATAGAACGCCGGCCTCAAGGCATGATTCATTTTTCCATTCCCACAAACATCAAGCGAGATTTTCCCCGTTTGATTTATCTCATATGTACTTATGTAGTCTGTTCAGCATGTCTACAGTGTCAACATCTACTTTCTCTTTCTTGTCGAATGCCATACCCGAGGTAATGCTATTAGGAATAACCAGACCATATGTGAATCATCGCTCTACACTGAAGCCTATACAATTGGCCGCATCCGCCGAAGCTGGAAGTCCTGCAGTATGCATTCTCTACATTTATACATTAATATGCTTGCGGCTCCGCCACGTTCTGCACACGTTCATGGGTGCGTTCCAGCTCTGGGACGTAAATTTAAGCGAACACGTGTTTCATGGATCCGCGTACAGACAGGCGTTCGATGTATATATATATATATCTTGCTTGTCAGTAGTTTCTTCCTTTCCTTACTGAATAATTCTGCTGGAATCTACCAGCGAAGCAGGTCGATAATAGTTCAGAATCCTGGCCTTGTGCACTGCTGGAAGGAGTCAGGAGGGCAAAATTCGACAACCCGTTTTTGCCACATATGTAACGTCATTCAGGGGTGGGGCCAATACGCGGCTCCGCTACTTTCAGGACGCCACTGTTCAAGTTGTTCGCCTCTAGGAAAAAAGTGCACTCACGTTTGCTCTAACCTTGCCAGATAACCCTGGACCTAGTGTCATTGAACTTCACGTTGCGTACTTATGAATCAGCACCTAATCGACTATGGTCTGTACACGAGAATGTTGAGCTCTGCTTGGTTGGTACAGACGTACTCTTTTTCTCATCACAGAACAGCATGGGCCGTTTCCAGAACCCGTCTCATCCGGGGTGATCATACATCTGGCCTGGTGACTTCAGCATACTCACTGCCCTCCACGATGATAACCGTGATTCTGAGACGAGGGATCAATTGTGGAAGAGGTTCACGACTTTCGGTGGGTCCACAAATATAGTTACCCTGTATTTGAAATTATAACAGCATCTATCGAAATCCTAATTTGCTTGGATGAACGTGATTATTGTCATGTCTTGCAGATGTGTTTGATACGGACCGAATGTCTAGGAGAAGAGTGTTCGATACGGACCGGCTGGACACCTCAAATGAAGCACCTAAGTCTAGAAGTTCAATGATCTAAAAAGGATCTATCAGGCCATGTCTAAATCAGGATACAGAGTAGTCAGGAGCTTCATTAATGGAGTCGCATTAATGATATCATATATCAGCTCAAGCCTTCAATCTTCATGCCCTAATCATATAGGGACGAACAGGAACAAGTAATAGTATCTGTCAACTACAACAACAAGAGTCTAGCCTTCAATTGCAATTCAGACTGACAAGATGGACCTATTCGGAAGATAAGGATGGCGCTTTGGGGAGAGGTGACATGCACAACATGAGATATGGAAACAAACACAGAATTCAACAAGGCAGATTATACAGTCAAGTTTTCTCTCTGCAGATGCAACTCCCACGTCCTGGCCCCTCTATGCAGCACTGAGGTTTCAACGTCATCGACACAGGCACCAGCAACATGCTCTGGATTGGGTGTGTGTGTGCTTATCGTCCTGAGTTCGTTGCTGTTTTCGTCGTACGCCTTATTGAATTGGAGGAAGGACAGTACGGGGCCTTGGCGCGGTTCGTTCCATGATTCGTTGGGTCGAGCCTCTCCTCCTGCGACGCGGGCGATGACGAGGGTCGGTGCTATTCCCTACACGATACCCTCCCCTGTGAACTTCACATTCATCAATTGAAGTTTGTCAGACGCACCGTGATAGAGGTCCAGAAGGCAGAGGCGAACTCAGAGATAGGGCCACTGCAGATGTACGCTACCAAAGCAAAGAATGTCGCGAGAAAATATAAGGCTGAGGATTCCACGAGGATCTCAATAACTCCACGGTAAGAACGAAAATGGTATCCCACAGAGCTATGTCTGCCAACCAGAATGATGCGACAGACAATGGCAGCTGTACAGTATAATGTAGTGATGAGTGAGGTTGAGTAAAGCGCAGTTGCATAGTCCACACCAACTGCGCCGAAGGTTGTTGAAGTTACTGTTTCAAAGATTGCTATGATGGAAAAAGCTAAACGAATTAAAAGAGCGTTTTATCAAAGGTGAGAGCAAGAGACATACCTGTCATGAGGAGTGTGCATATCGCGGGCACGATAGCAGCCTTCCATGAACGTCCCCACACAATCCAAGTGCGCCAGACCTAGGACAAAGAGCAATCAACTACTCACAGAAACATTGTGAACAAGTGAGTAACATACGATCACAAGGTCCGCAAGAATAGCGTTGGCATCAGACACCGAGGTCGTGCCAGTAAACCACACGGGATACTCATTAAGTGCATCTGCTATCGACTCGGCTGTCTTTCCATGCGCGATGAAGGCGCGTCGGACATATGCCCAATACGTGGCGTGATGTATTGTCGACATTATGAAGAAAAGGAGGACGAGGATTGTCATTATTTTACGCGATCGCGCACTGCGTTCGGGACCCGTGTCTGTATCACGTCCAATAAGTCAAGCAAAGCGAGTCGTTATGACAGACACACAGATCTTGGAAAGTGCCATGAGAGATACTGTAAAGTGGATGCCTGCAGGGACGTCATTGCCGAGGACATTTGTGGGGCACCAGAACGGAACTTACCTCGCATGAGCGATTCAAAGTTGCAGGCGTCGAAATAGGATTCATTAATTTCTTTCACAAAGGCGTCCATGTCTAATGAGAGGAGGGAAGGAAAGTAATGGGGTGTTGAGGGTATCTCAGTAGAATGAAGACTTAAATGGTACTCGATTTGATAGTAGACGTCCAGCGACCTTACAGAAGCACATCTTCACCAGGCGGATTGGCTGCATTGATGCCATAAACATTCGATCTTTGCGTGTTGAATTGTTTCCTGGAACGACATGAGTAATGACGTTAAAAGTTGGGAGATACTAGGAACTCTTAAAGCGTCTGATCCTATGATGTGACGATGGCGGTGCGTCGAGCAAGCAAATTTAAGTCGACAGGAGGTGGCGGTCCAGTCTGAAGATGCATACTATCATCCTGTCTCAAAACCAATATGAAAAAAAAACGGTAATCGAACATCCGAGGGAAGAACCCTCTTTGAAAATAGACCACAACGACAGTTCGCAAACATGGAACATTAGAAGTTGGAAAAGCTGTCGCAATGGATTCAAAATTGCCGAAAGAGACACAAAGACGAGTATATACTAAACAGAGCGAATCAACTATGGATAGATTGAAGACAAGGTTCGATAATAAATGAGATCTGGCCAAGGCCATGAAACAAGTATCATCAATTTCAAGGAATGAACCATCTGAGGACTATGATCTTTGATGTCGTTCAATGGAAGATCATCCAGCAAACATGAGAACGAATGTTGCGACAAATACAATTATTGAATTTAATTCTTATTAATTAATAGTAGACAAGAACTTGTCAGCTTCTGACACGTGATTAATGGAGTGTGGGAATAATATTTTTGAAAAGTAATCGATTTCGATTTCAAGTGAAGTCGCCGAGTTATACACCTCGTCGCCACCGTCCTCGTTGTCGTTGGTCAAGATGTCAACCAGCGGACTCAAGGCAATCTCGCCCGTGCCCACGGCGGCGGACTTCCTTGACATAGTGTTGTCGAAGACCCAACGCAAAACACCAACGGTGCGGAGACTGATATCTGTTGAATAGTAATCAGATTAATTGGCTTCTAGGTGATTCACAAGAACTTTAAAATCAGCCGTATAAGGAACTTCTACATGAGAAAGGTCAAATTTACGCAGGATTCTTTTGAGGAGAAGTTGGCAGCTATTTTGAATGAATTTCCTATGCTCGAGGTGCGTAAATCGTGACTCTTGAGACATCGTCTGAGTTCTGAAATACATTGACCCCTCGTAGGACCTCCATCCATTTCTTTCATCACTTTTGAACGTTCTTTACGACAAAAACCACTATAAACTCGCCTTGGGTCAGCTGCGAACTGCAAGACATCTTATTGACCACGTTGCGAAAGATTACTGTCGTCTGCTTAAGTTCGGTGACAGCCTGTACCGATGTAAGCAGCTTAAAAAGGCGGCTCTCGGTCGGTATGATTGGGTCTCTATTGGATGTACTTTCTAGCTGATTGAAAACTAGTATGGCGACAATAATGCGCCGCCAGAAAGACCCTCTCGCCTACCTTGAGCAAGTCCGTCAACACATATCACGTCTTCCTGCCATCGATCCTAACACCCGAACACTCCTCATCTGTGGCTATCCAAATGTCGGAAAGTCATCCTTCATCAACAAGGTCACTCGTGCCGACGTCGATGTCCAGCCATATGCTTTCACCACAAAATCTCTTTTCGTCGGCCATCTGGATTACAAATACCTTCGGTGGCAAGTCATAGATACCCCTGGAATCCTAGACCATCCTCTCGAAGAAATGAACACAATTGAGATGCAGAGCATCACCGCCCTTGCGCACTTAAAATCCTGTATATTGTACTTTATGGATCTTAGTGAACAATGTGGGTATACCGTAGAAGCCCAAGTACGTTCATGCACTCTGCTTCATCTTCATTCACTCGAACCTAACGTTCCGCCTTGCTGATGCCAGTGTAAACTATTCCACTCCATTAAACCTCTATTCAACGGCAAACCTACTCTCCTCGTCATCAACAAAATCGATGTCAAGCGTCTTGAAGACCTCGAACCTGCTTCGCGTGCCCTTGTGCAAGAAATTTTAGATAGCGAGGGTGTACAATGTGTCCAGGTGTCTTGCTACTCCGAAGAGGGTGTCATGGAGCTCAAAAACAAAGCCTGTGACGCACTCCTCGCTGCCCGTGTGGAAAACAAGCTCAAGGGCAGCAAGATCAACTCTGTGATCAATCGGATACACGTCGCGCAACCTAAGGCTCGCGATGATGTCGTTAGGGCGCCGTTTATCCCTGATGCGGTGAAGGAGAAGAAGAAGTATGATAAGGACGATCCTGACCGTAGGAAATTGGCGAAGGATGTCGAGGCTGAGAACGGAGGGCCCGGTGTATACAACATCAACTTGCGTGGTATGTCCTATCAGCTTCTTTGCTATCGATACTGATTATCATCAATGAACAGAAAATTATCTACTTACAAACCCTGAGTGGAAGGAAGATATTATTCCTGAAATCATGGATGGGAAGAATATTGCTGACTTTATTGACCCCGATATTGCCGAGAAACTCGAGGCGTTGGAACGTGAGGAAGAACGACTCCAGGCTGAAGGATTCTATGACAGCGAGGAGGATATGGTGAAGTCCCCTTTCCTTCATGCACTACATTCATCAACTCACTCTTGCCCTAGTTCGATTCTGATGACGAGCGTGAAGCTCAAGAAGCCAGAATTGCGCTCGCACATAAGGTGCAATCGCAGAGTGTCAAGAAATCGAAAAAGAACCAAGCTCGTCTACCACGTACTGCAGGCCTACGTACATTATCAGAGCTCACGACTGAATTGACGAAGGCTGGCCTCGACCCGAGTCGGATTCAGGAGCGTGCAACCATGCTTGCCAAGATACAAGGTGCTAAGCGCAAACGAAACGCCGACGAGGATATGGATATGGATGACGACGAGGATATGGAAGACGGGGACGGGGACAATGACCAGATGGACGTGGACGGTGAGGAGACACCGAAGAAGAGGGGGAAAGGTAATTCAGGGGCGGTTGTAGTTGTCAATAGGCGAGTACCCAAGTCGGATCGGAGATTGGCTGGTCTACGAGACGAAGCGGTTCGTACTTGGTCCTCGTTTTCTTGCGTCCTTCAATCGACTGACCTTTTTCCATTTTTAGCAAGCCAGCCGTGCGACCAAATTGCGCAACCTCGGCCAGAGGTCGCGGAATATGCTTGCGAAAGCTGGAGAGGGGGATCGCGACATCACAACTAAAATGGTATGTTGTTATAAGTTGTATCCTCTTTGCCCTGCAGATCCCTCACATGTCGCTTCCGCTACAGCCGAAGCATCTCTTTGCCGGAAAGCGGAAGGGTGGCAAGACGCAGAGACGCTAGTTTGAGCGTCGGTTATCTATGCCTTGTACCATCCTGTTTTTATCTTATATACTGTTTTGCATACATTTTCAATCGTACGCCATCTAGGTGCGGAGTTGGAGCGTCCTTCGCACGAAGCATTTCCCATCAACGTGTACTATACATTTCTCGGAACCATAAGAGAGTCTAACTCGACATGTCAATAAATTACTGGTAGGTACATATATACTAGCAGAACGGACACTTCCATCCAGTGTCCCAGCTGTCCATGGGCTGTGTCAAAGTACAAACTACAACGTAATGAATAGTCTACTTGTGAAACGGAGGTGAGACAAGAGGTGGAGGTAATTCGGGTGAGAGGGGGCGGGAGATCCTATCGAGGTAGCACCAAGAAGAAAGGTTCGTGAAGATGTCGCAGTGATAGAGATAGTAGACATTAAGGAGTTGAACACACTGTCTAGTCCCACTCAATGTTAACGACGCCGCCAGGAAGCGTAGCAAGGCCAATGCCACGCTCAGCCTCACGCTTGAGCCATTTCAAGGCTCGCTTGTCATCCTTGAGGAAAAGCGACAGCTTATCGTAGCAGCGTTGATTATGCTCCTTATGGAATTTGAGTATAACATTAGGGTGGAATTAACAAGGACCAACTTTCAGCCACGCCTTCTCTTCCTTGGTAAGCATGCTTTCTTTCACCATGCGCGTTTGAATGGGGACACATGTCAGACGCTCAAAACCGAGCCAAACGCTGCCATTGAATTCGCCTCTCGTCTACAAGGAGGGAAAAAAGAAGTTCATCACGGGTGTATAGGTTGTGTGATGGAAAAGCTAACCTTGACACGCTTCACCGCAAGCGCGGACTCAATGCGAATACCCCATTTGCCCTCGTGATCTATATATACGTCAAAGGCACTTGAGTACCAGGATCTCGTGCTGCGAGGCAGTCTCAAAGAAGCGAAACTCACAGAAACCAGGCTCGTTGGTAATGACATGGCCAGGTTCCAGTGGAACATTGTTTCCGAAACTGTGCGGTCCTTCGTGAACGGTCAAGAAGGATCCAAATCCATGGCCTGTACCATGCTGCAGACACAAGATACGTCAGATCTACTTCGAGATCGGAGACCGAGGCAATGTCTTGGAAGTCACCTACGTTGTAGTTTAAACCATCCCTCCAGAGTGCCTTTCGCGCGAGTACGTCAAGTTGTATGCCAGAAGTGCCCTCGGGAAAGACTGCGCTATCAATAGCGATCTGGGAATCAGAGACGAATGAATTGTCCAGATATTCTCCACATAAAAAGGTGTTATGCTCACATGACCTTGTAGAACTCGTGTATACGCTTCGCATTGCTCGGGTGTAGGTCGCCCAAAGTGAACGGTTCGTGTGGTATCACACGTCCCATCCCGATATTGTCCACCAGAATCGCTGGGAAAGAAAGAAATCAACTAGAGGGAAGAGGACGAAGAGTCATTGGATATTCACTTAAGATAGGGCGTGTCACGCTCAATAAATTTAGCTGTCGATTTGCGAGGCGTGTAATGTGAGAGAGCAGCATTGGATCCTGTCGCAGATATAGACTTGTAGGCGATGCCCATGAAATGCTTGCCAGACCGACGCATCTCGGTCAAACGGGAAGCCGCCTCGTATTCAGTGATATCATATCCGTCTTGTAGCTTGCCTTCCAGCCACGCCAGAAATTTCACCTAATTTACGGTAGTCAGCAAAGAAAACACACAGCGGTTGAAAAACGAGCAACGAACAAAAGCAGCACCATCTCGCAAATACGCTCGTCTCAAGCCTTCAAGCTCCGTTTCATTCTTAATGGCCATCATTTTTTCGATGAGAGAGGGAGCGACAGTATACCGGTAGTGTGTGAACATGAGGGAGACAGCGTATGACGCCTGAGGCGAGATAATAACCTTGGTTATACGGGATGAGAAATGACAGACACTTGAAATCGAACACGAAAATACCGACCTTTCCCTTGCCGTACTGTGCCTTCCGTATCCATGTCCACAGATCACCGTACTCTTGTATCTCAACACCAAGAGTCTTCAAGTACTCGCTGGTTTCTGCAGAAGTTTTGTCGCGGTCCAGGAAAAGAACACTATTCTGAAGTCCTACATAAAGATATGCGTGGAAAAGAGGGTTGTGGGGTACATCGGAACCGCGAAGGTTTAAGAGATATGCTGGAGGATATTGAGTTAAAGTGCAATACAATGAAGGGGTGGGTCGACTCACCTATACAAGGCAATGATGTTATCAGCGTTCCTTCTTGGATCTCTTCTGGTTTGGGCTCCCTTTTCATATAGCTAGGAGTGCTCGGCGGATATTTTCTAATCCACTCTCTGAGTTTTTTTAATTTAGTAGCGGCACTAACTCCTGAAGAACGGCGTAAGCAATGGTGCAACGAAGCCCCAAGACCCGACGAACCTGAGAACTCGATGGGTTGGATAAAAATGGGCGCTTTAGATTTCGGAGGTTTGTCTTTCCAAATGAGATCGACTAAATTTTGAGGAGGGTAGACAAATCTTGAGTTGCTAAATCGTTGAATCGCTTGATAGACTGATGTGGCTTTTTCGTATGCCAACATGCGAGCGTCGACGCCGATTCGAAGGTCATCGCGAACTCGATCCTGTCAAGATGGTAAATGAATAAGTACTGACGAGTACGGTGATACTTACTGTAAGCCACTCGATCCAATCCTTAGGTCCATCAACAGATCCAGATTTGATCAGAGTCCAGTTCCCATCTAACTGTTCACGAGCCTGTGACCAGTATCGTGCGTCCGTGAATAGATATGCTGCTTTCATAGTGACAATTGCAAAACCATTACTTCCGTAGAACCCTGAGATATATTGAATGCGTTGATCACTTTCAGCGACGAATTCTGGTCCGTGAGCATCTTCGCCTGGTATTAGACTGCAACATGTATTGTAGACTTTACCTCGGAGAAGACAGGATTTACGCACTAGTAGTCGAGCTTGTGTGTTTCCATGTGGCGGCGGAGATCCTGTAGCCTCTCCGTGGTATCCCCGGAATATCGGATGGAATCGACCTCATTCATTTTACGCTCCAACGCAGATCCAACGAGAGTGCTGGATGAATCGCTTGCGTAACGGGGTTTCGGTGCGCCAGGAGCGGAGCCCATTCGCACTGCACTGCTATGAGTGGATCGGGAGGCGTGGCTTGACTGCGTAGCATGACTAGCTTGGCTAGCCTGACTGCGTTGGGAGTCGCCTCTCTTGAGATTAAGTGAATCCTGTGCCTTGGGAGAGTCTTGTATTCGAACTGAGTGGGGAGATCGATGGGTATCGTGCGTTGCCTGAGTGCGCTGCGAGTCGTCTCTTTTGAGCGAATCCTGCGCCTTTGGAGAGTCTCGTGCTCGGTCTGAATGGTGGGATCGATGACTATGGTGTGACCGTTGAGTGCTTTTGCTTGCATGTGAAGATTTGGTACGGCTTCGCGTAGGCGGCGACGTGGGCGCCTCGTAGACAGGGAGATTCGTTTCAGACTCCCCAGAAAATCCTTCCCCCTCCTCTGCTTCTGCCTCTTTCATCTTATTCTTCCTCCCAATACCCCATCCATAACCAAATTTTGTCGAAATGGCTTTCTTGGTCCCCGTCATTGTGTTTCCGCGGCTCAGCTTCGGGCGGCCTTTCGAATCCGTACCATGGAACTCCGGCAGGCTCTTCGGAATCTCATCGTACCTTTCCGAGTCCGAGTGAAAGGTGATGCTTTCTGCTCCATCGTTCATAGTCGACGTCGGCGAGTAGGACGGGTACCGGGTGTTGTAGTCTTGTGCGGTGCCAGAGCTTGACCAGGAAAGTCGACGTCTACTTTTTGAACCACCGATGCCGAACGGCAGACAGATGGGAGGTGGAGGTGCCATGATGGCGAAATGAAGGGGTGAAACTCGACCCTTGCGGGTTAAAGACCAAAATCAGCCACGAGGTAGAGAGTAGACCACCAACACCCACTGGGAATACCAGTCAAACGGTGAGGAATATGGAACATCCATCACCTGAGCAGTCCTCGGCAACGTGTCGGCTCGTGTCGGCTGTGATTTCTTACCTGATGGGGCTTGCCATAAGTTATCCCCGATTGATTGCTTCGGACGCACCACCCACATCTCTTGGTGGGTTCCTGAACTCACGCATCAAGTCAAACATGATAGAGCGACACAAATCAATCACAACGATTTCAAGCCATGGATCGTCAAACAACCCAGCCCCAGTCATTTTGTGTTCGAGTATCGCAACGAAAACAACGGAACAACAGCTCACTGTTCATGGTAGAACGCCAAGGAAAATAGACGAGCCTTTAGACCCGAATGAATAATGCCACGAATAGACCTTGAGGACCCGTACAATGGCGTTGTCATGAATCGGAACGAGGCAACCTGTGCTCAAAGCGTGGCTGCATGAATCGGTTTGATTTGCTATTGGAAGGACGGCATGAGTCATGAGTCCACCAAAGATCTCAACTTTGAGTGTCCAGCCTGGTCCATCCCCATAAAATGACATAACTTGGGAAAGAGTAACGTAAGACCAAATGTGAAGAGGTTTCACCTGACCCTTATGCCACGGCCCAAGTCTGGTGACGAGAAGACACCATAGATATCAGCAAATCATGTCAAGTTGAGGCAAGGACACGGTAGGCCGTCGGAAGCAACCTTTCCGTCCAATGTCCGATAGAAGATTATGGCTTCCGGTCGACCGAGGTGACTTGTACGAACGGCAGAGTGAGGTCACGGTGATAACTGTGATCCCATTATGGGTTTACGAAGAACTTGAAACCGCAGCAGCATCCTACGTAAAAGTGGCAAATCGTACAAATCCCCGGCCAGGGATTTATCCCAAGATCTACATCCCAACAGTTATCCCAATCGTGAAGGTGAGCTCTTTACGCTTTCTCACTTTGACCTTTCGGCTCTAAAGCGCCTGAGTTATGAGCACTATTTGAAGCGCCCGGACAGAAGCACGCTCGGCATCAACGATGATCTGAAAACACATAAGCCCTGATTGTTCTTAGTGGCGTTAGAACTACACGGAAATTAAAAAGTCTCATGAAGAGATGCAGTATTTGGGGTAGTATAAATGCGCCACATGAAAAACTCGTGGACACTAAGCGCGGACCCCGTAAGACCAGCTGATCAAAGTAAACTTTAGACTAGGTTTTGTTTGACGGTTGTATCTCTGTCCAGCTTCGTCCTTAATCTGAATCAACCGATGCGAAGGTAGCTTGGCAGACGGGGTCCAATATCCCAATTCCGTCCTTGACATCAATTCGACGGACCTCTGAAGGAGCTACGTTCCAGCAGTCTTCGCTACCAATGCTGGAAGGCTTATAGTCGCTAGAAAATATGAATGAGAAGAAACGAAGTAAAGACTCTCATACCCGGAGATAGGGGGAAAGGCGCTCAAAAATGACGTCGTCCAGACATCTTCTCAGCACGTGTGTGTCGCGTCGCGTCGCTTGCAAACGATCATCTCTATCTTTAGCTCTGTATATATTGAGTTTTCAGACGGCATTCATGGGGAGTCAGTATTCTTCGCACAAAGCAAACATTGATTTACGCTAGTTTGTTTCATTTAAAATGAAGGGACGGACTTGGGATGTCTGGACGATACCCAAATCTGATTCAAGACGAAAGAAAATGATGTTAGAAACTGGTATGAATCGAGCAAGACCTCTCAATGCAGCACTTGCATTCAATTTCTACCCAGCAGACTCCTCACGGCGACGTGGTCTATTTTGCCAATGGAAACAAGACAGTCAGTCGCTACAGGAAAAAGGGGCCCAATGTCCCCGTATCAGCGTTGGCCATCATACACAGGGTGAACGATTTGGGTCATGGCGTTTTATGATACACGAAGTCGTCTATACTGCGGCGACAGTCATCCTTACACAAAGAAACTGCACCTCGGTCCCTGACCGAATCAAGTGACAAATCCTATGAGACTGCGGTTCATGTAGACTCCTTTTTCTAGTTTGAACGTTTCATCGAAGTTTCATATGCATGATTGATTTGATTTTGATTTTCTCCTATATCCCCGCCGGGGACTTGCCCTAGGTCGGGTTCTACTTCTGTGTACAGACTCCATCTGACCGCACTGTCCATTCCATCTCTCTGATGCTTTGGCTCCCGCTATTGCGGTTGCATCACCCTCAGCTGCACGTCATATACATGATAAAACTAGGCAGGGAGGATCGTTGTAAAATATTAGAGCACCAGGCTTACATTATTCAGAGAGTACTACAGACTATAGATGATTTCGATACGTGATAAGCACATACTGCCACCACTAGTACTGGCACCGACACCCCCGTCCGTCCAGTCCGGTACGTCATTCTAAATAGATGCTTGAATTGAACTCCATGCCCATAATAAGAGAAAGAGAAAGAGCAAGGGAAGGATATATAAATAGAGTTAGCTGTGGACGAGAAGAAAGTCGAATAAAATATATGTATACTATCCACACGACCAAAGAAATCAGGAAGAGGGGGAAGAATAAGGAAAAAAAGAAGTGTCCATATGTCACATAATATCAGTGCCAATGTGACCAAAAAGAAGGATGAGCAGAAGAAAAACGACTTTTCCTATGGCGACGACGATGTGCGTGCGATGCGATGCGATGTGTCAATGATGTGGATGATTAAGGTTGTGAGTTGTGATCACAATGCAGGTGCAGGGATAAGACGAATGATGCCAGTCCTTTGGAATGATGACGAACATTGAACATAGAGCGGGCGGGCATCAAGCAACGCTCGCGACGTGATGCGAGTTGCAAGGGTATATGTGTGGTATGCGATGTTCTGTGACAATTGTAAGATAAACAGCCGGGTTGTGAACGAGTCAGGCCGGGGGGGAAGAAGGAGAGAGCAAAGAAGGAAGGATAGATGTCGGCTAATGACGAATGAGTGCAAACAGTGCACGCAAACGACCACCGACCACATCACTCGACCAAACGACCTGATCAACCAACCAAACCTGCTCACTCAGTGCGCATACCCAACCTGCATCTCTACCTCCTCACCTTTCCTCCGCGTATTTCCGTGTCCGTTCTGTGACCTCGCGGCATATATCGGCGTCTCGCCAAACGGCGATGGGGTCTGATCGCGGTATTGCGTGAAAGGCTCATTGGGACTCAAAGGCCGCCGGTAGGGATTGTCGTTGTTGTCCGCCTGCTTCTCATTTTGTTGTTCCAAGGCGGCCGTGGCGGCCGAGGCATCGCCAATGCCGGCACGAGTACCCCAACCAGTCTGAGGCGGATTTCCAGTCAATAACGATACAGAGAATGATGTCTCGAGAAAATTACCTCGTGAAGCGTGCACAGGGCATACAACTTCATAATGGCGAAGTAGTAGCCAAAGGCTATAAATGCCGGGACATAGATGATATCTTGGGGGCGATGCCATAGGTGGGGTAGAAGCTTTGCTGTTCGTGTCGCAGATAGCCATACCATCCATGATAAAAGGATATTCCTGGGGTAGCGGGTGATATTGAACAACTTTTAACTCTGTTGGTGTACAATACTCACCACCAGGGCAAATGATAACCTCCTTGGTCAACAGGTATCGTACTCTTGTACAGGAGGACCATGACCAGGCACGGTCCGACAAGGAGTGTTAGAGGGTTATACAATTTATCCACCTGTGTTCGGCTTAGCAACACGGGCGCAGGGCCGAAATGACAACGCACCATGGTATACGCCACGTATGGATGACTCGTCCAGATATACCTTTCCGTAAAAAGACTTCGTAAATCCGAGCGCCACGTGTTTCGGGTCCATCGGAGGACCTGCTTGAGGAAACGCCAATTCGGCTTCATCGTACTCAACAGCTCTGCCTCCTTGCACACCTGCACATACGTGTTCCACCCGTGACTAACCATCCAACGCGTCAAGAACTTGTCATCACCCGAATTTAGTTGGTATTTTCCGAGCCAGTAGTCATGCGTGAAACCGTGAATGAACTCAGGATCCTTGAGAATGACTGTGCGGTAGGCGGCGGTACGACCGGAGAGACAGGGAATACCACCGTCGATGTGTGTCGAGGAGGCAATTTCGATGTTACGGATTGTCAAACGGAAGGCAGCAAGCACCTCCCATACAGTCATGCGCTTACCGACAGCCTGCACACGCTGGCTTGTTCCGACACCACCAACCTTTTGGTCCTCAAAACACGCGAGCATGTAGGGTAACATCGTGGGTGGCCAGATAGCATCATCGTCTGCAAATACAATGATGTCTGTCGTGGTGTTCTTGATACCATGACTCATTTGTAGACGTTTGTTGGCAAACGGGACTGTTAGTACGCGAATACGTTCGGGATCAACGGCATTTGCAAGTTCTTGGAGAGGGCCAAGCATCTTCTCTTCCGTAATGATCAGAATCTCTTTGGGTTTGCCAACGAGCCAACTGTGTGCTGCCTCCTTGAACTCCTCGCCGGCGTCTATCGTCGGTACAATGATAGTCACATCTTCAGAAGCGATATAAGTTGGATTTTCGGGCAACGGGACAGGGCGGTATGTGAAGAACGCTGCAAGGCGTATCATGTACCATAGGTATCGGAAAAAACTAAAGTTCAGTCAGCGGTATTCTTAAGGAGAAAGATGTGCCTCAACGACACGGAATCACCCAATTACACCGAATGGAACGACTGAGGAAAATAGTCAGAAACTGATGAATAACGAGTGTGGTAGCACCGACAGATTGGAAAAGCATCAGACGTTAAGTAGAGCATTTGTACGGGCTATACAGAAGGGTAAAGAACGAATGCGACGCCAGGGACGAAGCCAGAATAAAGTGAACTCGCTTAGCGAGTTCACGAGAAGGTGGGAGGAAGGTTTCAAATGACAATCTTCTGATGTCTGTTTGTCGTGCAACAGGCGGAGTTTCAATGATTCCTTTCTCTCAGTCTTGTCTCTGATTCTCGTACATTCAACCGCCCAAAATAGTTTCCATCCATCCCATCTTTTGTGATCTCACGATCCAAGGGCTGGGGCTCTCACCGCAGACCACGCTGCAGGCAGCAGAAAGCCCAACTCAATTCACCCATAACCCACGAAAACTACGGCGCGGAGCTGTATGCCGCTGTCGATTCTGCTTTTCGTCACGTTCCAATAAGTACGTCAAATATACGGCCAAGCCGATGCCAATCATAACAGCTATCGTTCATGTGTCTTCGTCTTCTTATCTGACCTTCTACCTTCAGTAATCTAGCTTTCTTGTAACGTCAGGATTCTTTTTGCACGCAACGAAAATAGTTAGTAGCCTGTTTAGCAGTCTAAATATAAATCTAGCCAGAAATATCTCCGCAGTTGATACATCTTACCTCTGAACTACAGGTTTCTCAGAGTCCCAATGATATGTGTCACTTGTGCTAACCTTTCGCTCACGTGCCATCTAGCTTGTTGATTGTCATGAATTTTCTGTACCTCTGTCATGTCATTTACCACATCAAATGCGATTAAATGGTCTGGTCAGTGTTGCGTGCCTGATCGATTTTGTACCTTGTTCCCAATTTACCTGTTGAGCACCGGCTTTGTAACTCTCTGGGCGCTTGTCCCATTCCTTCTGTAACTCCTCCATTGCGTCCTTCCTGAGTTCCTTGTGTCCACAATGAGGTAACCTATTCAACTACACTGCGATCTCGGTCTTGTCTTCAGAACTGATTATCCAAACATCATTTCAGCCTCAACATAGGAGTAACTAGAAGCTGATCATCATCTGCTATATGCCCAAACAAGGCTTGGTCGGAACAGAAGTCATACAAGAGTTTCGTTGGGATTTTGTTGCCCCGGCTAGCACTTGTGATTCTGCGAGGATCAAGGAATCATCCATATCACCAATCAGAAATTCTGCAGAAAGTCTAGATTCGGACTGGTGGACCCCACGGTAGAAGGACAAAGTGGTTAAGAGCATTGGATATAAGGATATAATAGTCAAAGAAACCGAATTTGATTGTATTCGGTCTTGTCTTCAAATCAGCCTTCACATGCCCAATACACACTTACCAGGAGCCAAAAGTATTTCCTGAGGGAATACTACCGGAAAAGAAATATGTTATGCTATTTCTGTAAACTCTTATCCAGTGCCAATGGAAAAAGGCTGCAGACAATGAAAAATATCGTTCTCCTGGACGAAAATCTGTTGAAGAAGTGGTATGACATCTATTTTTCTATCCAAAGAAAATTGGTTTCAGTGCCGGCAGTAATAGTATTTGAGTTGTACACCACTGGCCAATTGTACACTTTCTTTACTGAACTTACTGTCTACATGCTAGTTTCATCATTATATCTAAAAGTACTCATGACCATCATCTGATAATCTTCCTGTTGATAAGAATTAGTTGGAAATGAGGGCTCTAGCTGTGCTTGGCACTGTACTTCCAATCTGTTTGACACCGTAATCGATTCGATTCTCTCTTCCTGTTAATAAAAATTAGCTTAGAAGTGAGGGCTCCAGCTGTGCTTGGCACTTGGCACTGTACTTCCAATCTGTTTGACACCGTAATCGATCCGATTCTCTCTTCCTGTTAATCAGAATTAGCTTGCAAATGAGGGCTCTAGCTGTTCTTGGCACTGTATTTCCGATCTGTTTGTCTGAGTTGGACACCGTAACCATCTTCAGTTTCCGGTTGCTGTACAACGGCTACCGTGACCATGCCGTCGAGAATCTAGGTGAATCCTATACGGATGGTGAGTGACGCCCGTATCGAATCGTGAATCACGGTTGTATGTATGAATATATGTCATGTTTGAGGATAGCTGATAGATAGCTTACCTGAGAGTCAATAACAGTACTCGATTGCGACGAGGCTGCGGCATAAATGCGTCTGGATGGGTATTAACTCCAATCCACTGACCGCCTCCTCTCTTAGATTCGACCACGTCTCGCCTGCAACTGGTCGATACTCACGATCACCCACCTCCATCAGGTATGTCAACAGGGATTAATGACGATTCAACCCTCTCTGGGCCAGGCTACTTCTCTGTAGAATGTCTTTACCTGCTTTAGAAAGTTGCCGTCAATATATGTCCTCTTACGGCCGTAGAATTGCCATGCCGTTCCGTTGAATGCTGGGGTTTCTGCCGTACGGCATGGTGCACGGCTGCTATAATTGTTCTTTTGCCGTAAACAGATGGTGTGCAACCCAACTGTTTGTACACCAGTTATCCTTGTGTCATTCCTGCAATTCCGATCGGATTCAAATCATAACCATGCAGGCATCTTCTCCGAAGGTATCTTCGTAGTATGGAACACAAACATTCCATATGTACGAGGCATCAAGATTGTAATGACTGAAATTCTTTTATGATGTACAACTGGCCCCTGTTCTTCAACTGAAAGCCAAGCAAAAATGGATTGAAATTTACAGTGTTCCATGCTGTTTCTGAATGACGGTATCCTAATTATAAACTGCACGTTATAACGAAAAGTACATCGAATAACCTCCGCAGACACTTATAAATTATTCAGAGGAAATTCATTCACGAGAAAAATTAAGGATAAGTCCTGTTTCTTGGCAGTAGAAAAGTATTCGCACAAGTACTATCATATGTCTTTACCCTTGGAAAGTGGCCGACTAGGAAGGCTCTCAAGCGACTCTATCGCATCGGGGAGATTGACATAACACCCCGCTGCACGCACAGGACCTGGGTAAAGCAAGCGATTGTCGTCAGGTGCCATTGCCACACTTTCCGACGAGGTTCTCCGGCCATGCGTCGGACGGGACAAAGCTAACACGGGCGTGGACGACACATCGTCTCCAGGGAGGAGGCGTTGGTGAGCATGGGGACTAAGAGGTGTGAGGGGGAGAGGATGGAGAGTAGGTGACGTCAAAGGGGTCGCGAGCCCGAACTTACTGATCTCCTCGTCGAGCGACGGTCTGTGGGGGACGTGCGGAGAAGAGGGATGACGGGAGTGTGGAGGGCGAGTAGGCGACGTCAGTATTGAGTCCCCTGGGAGAGTCACGGGCCCGATCTTACTGAGCTCCTCGTCGAGCGACGGTCTACGTGGGGCGTGCGGAGAGGAAGGACGACGGGCGCCCATGGGTCGTCGGGGTACATGGGACAGATGGTTGTTATAGGAGGGTCTCCGCGATGTGATATGATTAGGGGTTGCGTTGGAGGCAGGAGGCTGATGTTGTGAAGGTCCTGCCAGTGCTTGCGAGGGTGTGGCTGGAAGCGGTGAGACATCCAGGATTGGGGATAGATTTATATGTAGGGGGGAAGTTTCAATTTCAACGTGCAACGGCGTAAATTGAAGCCCGGATGCAGGTCGGAAAGGGGATCCTGGTTGCGCTGGTTGTGGAGACTGAGGGACAGATTGGGTTCGAGGCGGGTTGAAGGGCATCTGGTGATGTGGAGGTTGGGCGCGAGAAGGCCCATGTTGAACATGTAGCGGTGAAGGACGACGAGGAGCAGTACTTGGAGGTACTGGCGCAGGTAGCCGGGGAGCAGGTGGGATGTCGATCGGGCGTCGTGGTTGAGGCTAAAGGGATGTCAAATGAGAAGCGAGAATCAAATCATGTGTTGCTCACTATCACTGGGGTTATCACTTGCGATAGACGCCCATGCGAGCGGGAGGACTCTGTTGGCGTGGGCGGGACAATCTTGAATTGATGTGAGTTTGAGCTGTGGTCCGAGATGGTGAAGGCGGGACGGTCCGGGTCCGAGATCAGGAATACTTCGTTATCATGGCGTTCCGAGTGCGTTATGAGAGACTCCTCTTCGTTCTCGTCGTAGGGGTTATGGTAAAGACTTCCGATATCTTCAGGATCTTCGGGAATTGTTTCTGGAATTGCGCCTTCAGCAGTACCTGGGTGCGAGTGCATCGCACTCGAGTTGCTTCCCTCTGAGCTGTTACCGGAAGGGTCGACACGAAAACGATGGCCTGGTTGCGACGGTCGGATATACGTGGGGCGATAGCCCCAAGGATGGGGCACGATATCAGGAATTCGTCGAAACTGCTGTACGAGTTGCGGGTTCTTCCAAACATTCTTGAACGAAAAGCGGTATTCGGGCTGTCTGGAATTCGTTGAGCCTCCCGAGGGACCACTGGTATGTTCATCCTCAGCGCCGATCATGACGAAGTTATTTGTACCTTCGGACTGCTCGTCGATCTCAAAATCGCGGTCTCGGGTCTTGCGGCGTATTTCTTTGGCTTTACGGAGCGAAATGTACCTACGCAAGAAGACGCCGAAAGGCTCTCCATCTCCTTTCCTATGCCGGTATAGATAAACCAATATGACTCCAAGGATGATGGCCAGACCCAAGACACCAGCAATTGGTGCAACGATTGGGACTGACATTGCCGTTTCTGACGGCCGTGCGACTATTGAGTCCTCAGATCAAAGAGACAACTGTAAAGAAGGAAAGTAGTCACCTAGATCAGTAGTTGCAACATTGAATGTCGAATGGTTCGCGATGGCAATGATCGCCCATGACGGGATTGTGACCCTGCCTGCCCACTGACTGGGATACTCTTCCAACACGTCTAGAGAATGATTTCTGCACGTTTGCGCCAATTCTGCATATTCAGGACGTGTCCCTTCTTCCGTGAGCAGACAGGCACTCCAGAGATTGAAGAACACATGATTGCTGGAATTAGACAAATAAGAATCTATGTACGAAGAACAAACAGTTGGTTCGGCGCACCAAGTACACTCTGACGGATTCGAAAAAACGGTACTTCCTGAACCTATGATAATGAGGGTTTTAAGTCTGGAAGACACCATGAAAGCGCTACCACATACGTCGCGTCCGGCCCCAGGCTGAACATGGTGCCTTTGCCAATTCACACAAGGTACACGGTGTCTGGCTATCATCATCGTCAAACTAGGACTATTGATGAGTAAAACGTATCACATAACTGATATTCTTTCACCTTGTCACCGGAGAAGTCTTCACGTTTGAAGGTCTGTCGCAGGGTGTCGTGGAAACGCAAGCGTGCCTTTTGGCTCATATCGATGACTTCGCCCACAATCATCGAGTAGATGTGTGCGTGATGAACGCTTGAATACAACGAGACCGGCGGTAAACGATGCAGGGTTCCAGAATCACTTCGGCGTGGATACTCGTATGGCCGTGGGTACAGTGTCCCTCTGCCCTGTCTGGTCTATTTGCCGATGAACCCGTTCTGGCAGTGTAACCCAATATGGATCTGTCATGGAGTATTCTCTCGTGACCGCTTTCACGCCCTCCGGCGTTGGAATCTTATCGTTACTGAAAAAGTGGTACGGTTCGTTTCACTTTGTGAACACAGATAATTTCAACCTTGGATTGAAGCTCTCGGGATATCTTGGCAAGTAGTTTGGAGGCTCACATTGATACCGAGATATCTCGTTTTCTTTGAAAAATTATTGAATCAAATGGCAGTTTGTGATCGCTACAGTGATGATCGCGGAATATAGCTAGAAAATTTATGGAAGTTCTCAGGCCGCGTGGACAAGAGATGGCAAAGGATATTCTTGGATCTAAAAACCCACGTAAATTCCGCAGAACTAAGACTTGTTTCTAATAAGAAAGAAATCGTGTTACGAACACAAGACAGGATGTAAAATTACTATTGAGTTTACCTTTGTCATCACGATGTTGAACCATTGGACTTGAGTCACAAAACAAGTCTGAGTCCGTGCTGAATGGAAAGCAAAAATTTCCACAGTAAGTCGAGTGCTCATATTCCGTTATTTGAACAATAATCAGGGACCGGCTCCACAGGTCTGGAGCGGTTGGCGGCAAGAGCGGTTTCAAGCGAAGTTGCATGAGTCACACGTCGGTTCATTGATCGATGTTTGGATCATGGATCGTTATGTATGATATCGCATTCGTTGTCTTTCCTTCCACCATCATTCCAATTGGCTCCTTCAGCACACTTGCAATCTTTTCATGTGCGCAGTCTAGGTCTAGGTATATATATATAAGATTTCTTTTCCTTATGGACCATAGTGACGGATATTACTAGAGAGATCACTCAGCGCAGCGGTCACTCAAGTCCTGAATCCGTTCATACCGCGTTCTTATCTTAGCGCTTGACTTTTGCGTGGATAGTACCATTTAACAGCTCGTTATAATTTCTGCCCAAGCTCTCGGTAATTGATCACGTGAGGATAGCGTATCCATTGATCTGATATTTCGTCTGCATCTGCCTTCATCACGTCGACGACAGCGTGCATTGAGAATAACACGGCTAGTGCCGGGTCAGCCACGCCACCGCCACGAGCCTTCTAGCTGTCCGTCCGGCTTTATCATTCGCCATCCACGAACGCAACCTCCGGACTCTTCATCTTTGTAACATGTCTGCTATCCCGCCTCTACCACAATCGCCACCGTTGTTGAATAATGAAAGTCTCTTTGCTGTACCGCAGCTGCTCTTGAGAGGAACAGTGATGACCAAGGTCTCTGAGAAGAAGCAGAAACGTGTTTTATTTCAGCTTGATCCTGATACTGGGTGTATTCTCTACAAGTCGCGAAAAACAGGTCCTGGTATGTACTCAAATCTGCGTTGAGGAGATGTAGTTGGTAGTCCAAACACATAGTTGCGTTGGAGACGATCAAAGAGATCCGGTCAGGTGCTGCTGCGCGATACTACCGAGAGCAATTCAAATTGTCTGAAGGAACAGAAAAGCGCTGGCTTGCCATAATATACATTCTCGATGGCGCTTACAAGACGTTACACATGATAGCAGATACTCATGAAATTTTTGTCATGTGGGACGCGGCTGTTCGCAAGCTCGTTGCTGTTCGTCAGGGGCTCATGATAGGGCTCGGGAATGTCGATGTCCGAGAGACTATCTGGGCGCGTCAATATTGGAAAGGCGCAGATGGCAACGGTGATAGGAAGTTGAATATTGAAGAGGTCGAAAGATTGTGTTGGCGGTTGAACGCGAGATTTACAAGAACTGAGCTCGAGAAGATGTTCAAGGCAAGCCTTTTGAGTACTATTCATTGCACGCCGTCTTTTATTGATAAAATTCCAAGGATGCTGATCTCGCTAGTAAAGGCTATCTCGACTATAGTGATTTCCAGTCGTTCGTTCGTACTCTCAAACGCCGTCCTGAGATCGAACAAATTTACAAAGATCTCTGTGATACAAACGCTGGCAAGTTCGACTTTTCG